>DWEE01000387.1:0-17866 GCA_018245755.1 Parelbella macleannani | reverse complement strand
CCGTCTTATACATATTAATGAACTATTTAAACAAAGTCCCGACAATTAAATTTAAGAGTTAAAAGACAAACAAAACCCAGATATAACAACCTCTGGATTTCCATACTTTACGCGCGGGAGCGAAAGTATGAAACATACCATCTCAAGTTACGCGTTTTTATCGGCAGAAAAGTACAATAAATTTATTGTGACAAGTTAAAGTAGAATCGCGATTAACCCACAAATAATTCATAAGATATTCGAAAAATGTAATAAAATATGTTCATCCCATAGTTATTATTATAACAACAGGACATAAAGCAAAATAAACCTGTTGCTGACGTTAATCCACACATTTGTATGTCTACATGCAAAATGTACCTTCCTTAAAAACTTGTGTAATAAAATGTAATATTAAAATTTGCTATATTTAACTTTACATCCGGTGATTCATGATCAACCTAACATTTTTAAAGTTAATAAAATCTGATTGTTACCTAATTATTTAACTTAGCAATTTGCCAGCAGATTTAGGGCAGGACGCGATGGCGCACATTGAAGGAGGCCTATATCCAGCAGTGGACTGAGATAGGCTGATGATGATCATGAATCTGCCAGCAGATATTTGCGTTTTAATATCATTTTTATCATAATTTTTACACGACGAATCGATAAAGCAAATATTAACTCGTTAATTTTTAAATACAAATTACAATTAGAGTACAATTAGTAGATACAATGAGTGTACAAATACTTTAGTACTGTACTTTATCCAAAACTCATCCGTAACGGACCTCTTCACGTATTCTGTGTGGTGTGTTATTATTACCTAATTAAAATGTAATTGCATATCGTTTTACACTGATTTGAATAATTGTACCATTATCCAACTCTAGGTCAATATTTAAAATTTAAACTACCACACAGAAGCTTTACGACGTAATTGTAACATAGTTATTTGTGATTGTAACAAAATTCTCAACATAACTCCTTATTTAATACCTACTCATTAATTTTAATGAAATTGAGTTTATATTTTTTTCATAAAATTATGAATGTAATCATTACACATTAGTACAGCTACCAGTTCACATGCGTCTCATTTGTTATTTAGTATTTTTAGTTGCATTTTAGTATTTTGAAAGATCTTAAACTAATTTATAAATATATAATTGATATACGTATAAATTGGTAATTGTCAAATAATATGTAAATAATTATTAGGCATTGTGAATGATCGACAATGTGTATTATTTTATAATTTTTATGCTATTTTGTTATGATTGATCTATTAATTGTCATAAAGGTGCAATTATTGCTCTAATAATACTTGCGTAAGAGCGCACTAAAGCGACTTACAATTAGTCCGTTTTTGCTGATTTTATTACTTATTGTTACATACCAAGAACCAAGAACATACATAGTATCTATAATTTAATATGTCCTTGTACCTGATTTCTCGCTACTTGGGATTCAAGGCTTATATTTTAGAAAATGTATAGCGAACTCTACCTACTTACAAGGATATTTTCGGATACATTTAGACAACTGTGTTGTGACTCATAATAAACAATTCGTCAAAACATTAGGTTTCGGTGTCACGCGTGTGACGCACATAGTAAACTACTGATCAACCTTGACTTGCCAATAACCGTTTTTAAATCGAGGCGATACTTCGGTTTGTGTAACAGGAAGCCCTTATATATTTTTTTCTTTTCCTGCATACCAGTGTTCCAGATACATTTTCATTTTGTCTATGAATCTAGAGACTTAATAAATTAAATCATCCCAATAATGTTTACCACAGATTAGAACATTTGCACAGATTAAGCTAATCTGATCAGGAACACAATAATTAGCATTATTCGCCACCTGGAAGCAATTTTTACTAGCATACTGGCGTGATATCGTGCCTTTTGAAGCTTATTAGTCACCACACACAGCCACTACTAAATTTAGCCTAGAGAGAAATGACATATTGATGTAATGTAGCTCAACACAAACATTACATTAAAGATTTTGTCTAGATCGTAACTTTGTAACTTACTTTCATTTAAAACCATCTGGACTAAACATGAAGAAAAAACTTAACAATTTATGAAACAACGGAAATCTTATATCACGAACGAAATCGACGTCATCAACCTTAGAAACATCCGATCTACGTAGTACCTATACTTTTTTATGAAGTTTCTAAAAAACTTACGGGCATGATTGGGTTCAATATACTGTATATTGCACGCCAAAGTAAATTAACCGTCTCAAAATGCCCCTATCTTAAGTAAAATTCCAAAATAATAACCCAAATACTTACCAAAAATATTGATAACACATGATGTTTCCTTTAATATTGTACTTTTATTATTTGAGTGCTCTTACATACATTTAGATATTCGTAAAACACATATACATGACAATGACATAATGGTGAATTTGTCATATTTTGTATTTTGTGGTGACATCGGATTGATATAAAATTAAATAGGTATACTATTTCCGATTACATAATCTCGTTAATGTTATATTGTTATACCAAATACCTACATTACGGATAAGCCGAGAGCACAAATTCCAATAATATTTTAGCCATACAGATCCTACGTGCTTCTGCGAGTACATTCATGAATATCTTCATACTCGTACATGCAAGCCGGTCCCCGACTTTCAATGTTTGTTTGAAGGACCTAGCTCACCATCAACCTCTGGATGTCCACTGCTGTACATTGGCCTCACCTAATTGGCGCCACTCCTTCCCAATAATAATAATACTATTAAACCTAGATAATACTACTCAATTATTTTCCCCATTACCTGTTTGATCTGCTTATATATACACTTATGTATATAAGCACATAATATGTGCTTATTTTATTATTATTATAGTACGATACCAGATTGAGAGCATCAAAACAATAATGTTATCTTTAGTTACGGTACACTAAAATCTCACGGTAACTGTGCCCAAATATATAGAAGAAAAATGTACGCAACATTTGTTTATCGAAAACCTCGTAAGGCTGCGTTTACATTGTTTTTAAATATTCGATAACAACACAAAATAATTTCAAATAATAACAGTAAAAAAGCCTATAAATGCTATATAACCTATAAATGTGGGTAGAGTTCTGATTTTGTCTCCAACTAGAGATGGTTTAACTTTTTCTTCTTAAGTCGTTTTGCTGCGTATGACAAAGTTTATTGAATACTTATAAGCCACTTAATATAGGTTATCATTGATTCATAACATTCGGATTGAAAGGCAGTTGGATAGATATCGATTGCGGTTTTATCTATCACTTCTGGACGTAACATCCCTTAACATACACTTCTTCGACCATTTCTAAGCTCATCGCCCTCATCTTACCATGATCGCTCCCAGAATCGGGAACACTGGTGGCGTAGATATACGACCGAGGCTTATGGTCTGGTTGTGACTGCTGTGGTAGGACTTTTATGACTATCGCCACATGTGACGTCCATGTTTTTGCTCCAATATGTCATATAAGTCAGGAAGACGCTACTGCTCATTATGATATCAAACTATTTGCTACTATTAGAAAGGTAATAGACGTGCAGCTCGGGAAGCATTAGTTAATCAGTTATACTAACGTTTTTATGAAGTTTTCGATACACCGAGCTTGAAGAAATCAAAGAAAAGTGAGAAATAACATGTGACAAATTAAATGAAAATTATTCATTACAATTAAATGTAACATAATATATGTAAATATAACAAAACATATTAAACTTTCCTTATATGATAATTCTGTGACATAATAAAACCCAGAACAATAGATACTAACAATATATACATAATCAGTGAATTGTTTAAAAGTTGAATAAAATATTGGCTTCAAACGAATAATTTATGACATAAACTGTATCTCGTAACACCTTTGCGTGCTGCGAGACACAGCATTATATTAAAATTCTGCTTAGGATATGTTCTTACATTTACTCGTATTTTCGGATTGCGGCAGACCGACACCGCAGGATGCTTATTTGAGGATCGAATACAAAATGCTGGCCAGATGAATTTATGTGTTTTTATCGCCTGTATATTTTAAGCAATCTTCTCTGTTACAAATACAGCGAAGTATCATATAACACCCTGAATATTACAAGTTTTTGATAATGATAATATGTACTTCCAAATATTAAATCATTGACAATTGCAAATTCTCAATTTAGTTTGAGCATCGACATAACATTTTTTAACATGCCAATACTGTATTATAAACTCGCCTCAAAAACTCAAATAACACGAAACATTAACCTTTTTGCGATACAGTAGTCAACGTAAAGTTGTAAAAAGGGTGATACGAGTGGTTCATTAGTTATTCTCCAGGCCCTAATGGTTTCAGTATTGGACACAAACTGATACTGTACTCTTTAGTTATGCTCAAAGTGTATACAGATTGCATTATATTATAAATATGGTTTTTTTTATCCATAAACACGCCAAATGATTAAATATATAGAAAGCAAACAAGAAAGGAGATAGCACAAGTGTACAGTTTACGTAACATTACGCCTGTAATCCCCGAAAGGTCAGGCAGAGGAGTGTAATACACTCTCACGTTTCACCAGTTACGTTTAAGTCCCATGGAATAGGTGGTCAGCCTATTACCTATTGTGTAGTTTACTTCCCTGCGAAATTTCCGACAACAGACCTGTCTTTCGTAATGAGGTATCAAATAGGCATGTACATACCTATATTTAAATATAAATATGTTTTATCGCGGATTGTAAGTATTTCATCATTAACTGAAAATTTTCTGATTTCTATAGAAACATCGTGATTCTGGTCACCCCTTTAAGGCAAAATGGCCCCCCGCTACTGGTTTAGCATGTCTTCGACATTCCTTATGTCACATAATATGCAATACAATATGCAATATAATTAAGGCGAAGTATAAAACTTGGGAACGAGTTTTCGCAGTTTTAATATGCAACGTGCCTATTCTAATATTGCCTTCTTTAATTTTCGAATAATAAAACGAACGCACTTTTGCAAAGCAATAGATACATTCACCACATCCCTGTTTTTGTTATCCTCGTGCTATTGCTATGAAATCTAACCAATATTCTTATATAGAACTGTTTTTTGCGAATTTTGTATACAGACAGTCTTCACACTTACAGCATATTATGTTCTCAAAATACGTGACGTAAATCGTAACAACGTATGTCGAGGACTGCCTGTATTTTATTAGTTCTCTAATGTCAAAACAAAATCTAATACAAAAGCTTGATAACCAACAAAACTAAATACATTTCGACTTTCGATTGACTCATTTTATCTTAAGAATCCTTCTATGAAGGCATCGGTAGCGTTTTAGAAAGATAAGACCACGATTGCCTTCAGCTATTCTTTGTCGACAGTCCACCATCAGTGGTAGGTACAGGACAGAATTTAAAACAGAACAGGACCCATCTAACAGTGAAACGATAAAAGAATTGACGATGATGATGCTAAAGTACCATACAATTGATCTTAGAAATGATACAGCCATTATGCAAAATGAGTGGTGACGAAATCAAATAGTGTTAACGATTGAAATAATATACTGGGATTTCCCCAACCGTAGACCTAACAAAGCAACAAAATTAAGCATTCAAGTAGGTTTATTCACGCGGGGCTTTTTAATACAGCTATTACTTCTTATCCCTTGAGTACAACTAGTACTGTTAAGTTTTAGCCATATAAGCACACTGGAGCAACGTGGTTGTGTATATTCTTAATTTTATGTATTTAGTTGAAAAAGTGAGAGAGAAATACAGAACAGTAAAGTGAAAACACGTCTGGAGTAACCAATGGAAATTTTGAAATATCATAGCAACTATTACAATATTATAGTTCAAACCTGTCATTGGAACATAAATAAAACGTAGTAAACAGTCAGTATAACCAATAATGCCTATTTATTATTATAAGCTCAGTATTGGTAGCATTTCAAAGCCACGTAGTTCTACCTATACTAACTTATTGCTATTAACAAAAAAGCAAATAATGTAATTGCTATTTACAGATACCGATATAAAATTATTTTATTTCTTTGTATAGTATTTTATTCATAAGGGCTAATTATTTTGCGATTTACTATAAGCCTTTTCTTTCATATAGCACATTAACTATTTCATGGCTTCCGGTTTGCAATTTGAATTATCTGTGGATCCTAATTCGTTCCTAACAAACGTCAAAGCTAAATTTATCGAATTTTATTTTTCAGATTATTCATCCTTACATTACTTGAAATAACAACACGTTAAACGTTTAATTATATATTACTTAGTTTACGCTACTATATTAATACCTTAAATATGCCACGTGGTAAGTATTACGTCTATTATCATCCACTGGTTGTTGCATCTCAATGTCGAACAATGTTATTGGGAGTGTGCTTTTGTTATACCCACATAACCTTTACTAATGTTATTTTTTTATAGGTAAATATACTAATCACAAAGGACGCAACCGAAAATTCACCAGTCCTGAGGAGCTGGAGGAACAAAGAAAACAGGAGGAGAAAAAACAGAAGTATGTTAATCAGATTTTATTCCTCTTGACTCAGTGTGCTTAGTAAAGTAATTGATCATTTTTTATTGACAAGAATTCGTAATTTTAATAACTGGCTAATGAATCCTTTACATATCGTAAAATGTCAGTGTTTAGTTTACGTTTTGCTACATGCACGCATGTCAATCTATATATTCAAAATGCAAGCATTCTGATGATCAAATATTGTCAGCAAATTGAAATTATTACCTTGGTGCTTATTATATTAAAGCTCAAGTTACTGCTGGATCTGTATGGAAGAAAGTCCCATTACTAACACCTCATGTGACCAGCTTTCTTACCCAGTACATTGTATTGGGACTTTTCATGACAGCTTTAAGTACTGCTCTAATAACTGCTGGAATAGTCCAGTACTTTAAAGACATAACTTCAGATCGAGAAGTGTAGTTTTATTAATGCAAACCTTAGTTATTAATAAAAAAATGCATTCATACACACATATACTCAAAAATTCACAAATATATAAGAGAAACTTATATTCATATTAAATTATGGGCGTCCAAATTATTGTATTGATCACATTTGCCCTACATATCTTAACATATATGATGTATACATTCACTGTTTAATTAACTTTTTAATATTATAAACAGTGTTCATTAATAAAACAGTTTAAACAATTTTTTTTTATTATAATAACAATTAGTACCATTCATCTGAATTGTGAAATATGATGATACATTTTATATCATGCCTTAACAATATTTCAGATGGAGAAAGGAACATGAAGACGAGAGTTCAAGTGAAGAAGAGTCTGAAGGCAAAAAGTCTAATGCATCTGGCAGTGGAAGCGAAGATAGTGATTCTGATGAAGATGTAAATATATGTATATACATATGTCTTGTTTATAGCCATTTATAGAAGAAATAGAAAGAAAACTTCAGATCTGACTTCCAATCTATCTAACTAATTAAATATATTATGTGAGCTTAATAATTTAACTGATAATAACATTGTTTTCATTCTAGCATCCTACAAAGGCAAAAGGTGTCTCTGGTCTTATTGAAGTAGAAAATCCCAACAGAGTAGTCAAGAAAAATAAGAAACTATCTAACTTGAATAACCTAGGGGAAGGCGAAAAACCTCAGCTCTCAAGGTATATTTACTTTATAATTATTCTAAATATAATTGAAGAATACCAAAGGATGTAACATAGTAGAAGTTTTATACGGTTATCTGCTGGTAAATTTTTCATGTGTTTAAGTAAAGTACAGACTTGTTCAAATGTTAACATAAGTGTTATTACAATAAGGGATTTTAATGCTACATAAAGAAGTAAAACAATTATGTAGTCTGAAATGAAGATGTTCTGTTTTGTAGTGAACCATGTAATAGTAATTGCCCATATGGTTGTGCATTTTAAATATCGTTTATTTGATTGTGTAATCTTTGAGTGATAATAAGTAGTGCATACTGCCATAAAACATACACAATAATTGTGGGTTATCAGAAAATAATTTAAGTATGATTTATTAATGAAATTTATTTCACAAGATGTAGGTGTCCAAAATTTTTGAAGAACCACATATAAGTAGAAAGTTGTTTTACCTTTCAACCATATATAATTACATAGTGTTAAATATATAAGACTATGTAATATCAAACAAACAAATTTGTTTGAAAATATCTTTGCAACCTCATTGTAGCCTAAAAGACTACCAGTGAGGCATGTAGGCCTCACTATGATTATTTATTAATAATTCAAAGTAACTTCTCTTGCAGGCGTGAACGGGAAGAGATAGAGCGGCAACGCGCTGCCGCCGCGTACCAGAAAGCACACGCAGAGGGCAAAACGGACCAAGCCCGGGCCGACCTCGCACGGCTCGCCATCATCCGCCAGCAACGGGAAGAGGCCGCCAAGAGGCGAGAGGCGGAGAAAAAGGCGAAAGAAGAGGTACCCAAAAAGAGGTAACAGTTAAACATATTATCATTATTTCACCACACCAGGTCCTTTAAGAGTTAGACACCAAATAAACCCATCCTTTTAGACTTGATGTGCAACTTTTGCATTTATCATTCTCTTCATACACCGATATTAGGTTTAAAGACTGACTCCTCCATCAGCTAGTATCGGACCTATTTAATCAAGATAGGTGAATCAAATTTTGGTTCCACTCAAGCACTTGCATCCATCAAAATGTACATTGTTTATCCATTTTGTCATTTAAACATAGTATTTTAGTGTTTCGTTCTATATTTCTGCCTTTATGATTTTAATATCATTTGAACATCATAAAAGACAAGCATAAAACCATCATCAACAAGAATTAAACAATTTCATCATTAAAATTATTATGATCTGGAAAGATGTGAGTGATGATGTATGCAAAACGGCAGGCAGAGACTGGGTGTGAAGAGCTGAAGATCTTGTTCACAGGCGTGCTTTTGGAGAGACCTATGTCCAGTAGTTGAATGATGAGGGCCTCACGATTATCAAAATATTAATGGAATTATTTGTGTGACAACACCATATTGACAGCACCAGAGCAGCTATGTGATCTTACTGGTTTATAATCAACATAGCAGTTTGTTGTTTTTAAAGCTATGGTTTTAAATTCTGTAAATCACTTACCACAATAAAATGTATGTATCAACTACAACCATAATAAAACTTGCTTTTTCAGGTAGATAAATACTCTGGTGGATGAATGGGAATCACTGGGATACTTCACGAGCTCATTAAACTTTCGACCCATTTCGAGTTATAATACAAGTAACAGCAATTCCAGCTTAAATTCATTGAAACGAAGCATAAAAATAAAAATGTCTTTGAATATTCTACATATTTCATAACAATAATGTCCATTTGAATGTATTAGTTGTTGTCGAGATACGCAGGTGTGTGACTATTGGGGTTATGTGTAATATTTGTTAAATGTACTAGACTAATTATTTTCTAAATAAATTTAATGAAAAGCACACAAATTGATTCAACAGAAGCATGTCTGGGTGCTCAAAACACTGGCAATGTTTGTTTGTTAGTTAATTTTCAATTTACACTCATTAGTTCTACAATTTACATGATAATATATGTTTTGTTTCGTTTCATTAGTTTCAAACAGAATGCCTTATATGTAATATAAAGCTTGTCTGATTATATCATTGTTTTGTTTTGTGCAAATTGTAGTCAATTTGTTATACGCCATTATTGACAATATTAGTAATTTAAATGGCAGCCCCATGCATTCATTTGAGTGCATGTATGCATCTGTAATTTAAAAATATAGCAATAATTTCTCATTATGAATCTTAATAAAATGGCTGAATATTTTTAACATTCTCATCATTCTTGCTGTCATGATGGTATTGTGAAACTATTAAATGAATACTTCACTTTATAACACTTATATTGAATGTGTTCTAATTCAATTTGCGATAGTTGATGTTTATTGTATTTAAAAGTTATTTTATTGTATTGTAAATGTATATTTTCACATAAATCTATTTATATGTTGTGTAACTTTTAAATTGAAATATATAATAAAATAATGTTCTTATTGACAAAACGACTGCAGTTTTGTTTTAATTTATCACCAAGATATCTGACTCCTGTATTTGAATTTGCTTAGGTCTAATTGTTAGATAGTCTCAGTAGACAATTTTTATATGCGAATGTGTATCTGTACAATAAAAAATTAAAAACTAATTACATTGTTTTATTCTTTGATAGCTTCTATTCATCTTTACTAAACTACATATTTCACATGGCAATTTTTTAAATATTTGCTTGGACTGTGCATTTTCATCATATTAACATAATACATATTTGTGCTCTCTACAGAAATTGTGATCGAAATACCCACATACATTTTTTCCGGAAGTTTTCTTTCCGGTGAAAGAAAACCTTCGTTGTGACCTCACTGCGATAAACAGGAACTTATGAAGTACCTTGGATAGGTCTGAAACAGACTAGTCAGATCTGACTATCGCAAATGAAAATACATGAGTTAAGCCGGTACATAATAAAATCATATGTAAATACTTGTGAAACATTTTCTAGTAAATTCTATGATGTAATAACGTATTATCGTAGTAGGCATAAATCTTGCTTTATCTACATAGTTTGATCGCTTTGTGACATTCATAACGTTGCTACGTATTGGGCATGAATTATATGTACCTAAGCATAATAATAATTTTGTTGATCCCTCCTGATAAATATGAATTTAATTACTTTACGAATCGTTTAAATGAAAGAGTGTACGTATGAAGAGATTAATGAACACAGAACCATGCAGGGTCTGTGGGGATAGTGTAGTTGACACTCCGTTGTTTTTGTCTACCCCGTAAGGGACCTGGCGTGTTATAAGAATAATTAAATTAATCTGGCTTCCGTATATGCAGTTTCAGCCAATATGTTTATCTACCACTGGAGCCTGTAGCGAAAGTTCATTGACAGTTAATCGACCGTACGATAAGACGCACTGTAATAACATTCCTAGTGTACCATTTGACAGACGAATATACTGTCAAAGATTGACTCTAGACATGATAAATCATATTGTTGGAGAAATAAAGTTGGAGAATACTGCTGGAGTACGCTCTAAGCACCCTTAGTTGCACAAGATACCCTGAAGAGGGAGGCAAAATAAATTTTAGCCGTGTATAACGCGCTGAATAACAAATCAGTTTAATATCGTTGATTTACTTCGAGCCCCAGACAAAGGAAATGAAACGCACTATCGTAGGGAGGGCCGTTTGATTCATTGCTAAGCTAAAATCTCGGAAGTTTACACATAAATCTTCGATTTACTGCCACATTTTACCAACACAGATAAAGGATACCTAACTATTAGCGATTCAAGTTCTCGTGAAATTTAGCCGTCTATATATTGAGTTCAGTCATTTAGAAAACTTCAGTATGTACCTATTTAAAGAATTACAATTATATGGTTATAATATACTGTTTTTTAGTATTCATCATCAACATTAGCCTGTCTACATTAACTGTTGGACACATGCCTCCCCTGAAGAGTTTTTAGCCAGTATTCCCACGCTGGGCATACGGGTTGGGCATTGCTGAGCACGGATTCTTGCAACGCCTACGCTACTACCCGTAGGCCAAAAATCTATTAAAAAGTATACTATTTAAAAAGTTTAACGATCAATTTACTATAAGAAATATCAGAAAAGAGATATTGGCGCAAACGAAAGCCGATTCTATTAACAACTGTTGGATACTACATGTAGGTAACGTATTATCGATGTAGGAGTGCGTTAGTAAAGTTAGGTAATAAATGAGAAAATTCATAAGTTAAGTATGACAATAATTAGATCAATGGGTGACTGTCGATTTGTTGAATATAATTAAATATGTTTTGCACTTTTGAATGTTTGGACATAATTGAACGTAGTTGAGCATAATATTATACTAATAAAACGAAGTATAAATAAGTAAGATTTACAACGCGAAGGGAATACCTACATTACTTGCGATAGCTCATAAGGGTTATCGCAAGTTAAGTACTCCCTCACTTGCGTTTATTTAAGATGTCCACGGTTAATCTCTCGTGTAACGAGCCTGTTTCTTAAAGAAAGCATTTTTCCAACACGTTTTTATATCGGTCCTGCTAAATTTTACAATGAACATCTATTTAATATTGACATATTTAACTGTTGCATTGGAACGTAAAAAAGAAACATTAAGGAGGCTCTAGAGTAGTCTAGAGCGTCCTTAATATTTATAAGCCTTCTCTATCTGGTTATGAGCCTCCTTATGTAACTTAATGCAAAGTAATAGTTAATTATCAACGTTTAAGTTTATTAGTTTTAAACCTCATGTGTTTTAACTCAAAGCATCTCTGTCAATTATCTATATAATGAAATTTTTTTAGTGAAAAGTCAGCGGAATTTTGTAGGTATAATTTTATATGTGATTTTCTTACTATGTTTAAATTTAAGTTAATAAAATAAAAGAAATGCTCTAGTTTATAGATACCTACATATAACAATTATATTATTCCTAAGCGCTTTCCAACTACGTGGTACACATGTCTACTAGGCTGGCTTCTTATTCGCTAGACAACGTAGTCTAAATATTATGATAAATATTTTAAAAAGGATGTTTTTGAAGACTTGAACGATGTATCTAGAACTACTTGATTCAATACTGATAAAATCTTAAAAGTGAGTGAACTGCATACCAAAGGTATACGGCGTTCTAATTTGACTAATAAAATTTGTCTCCTCAAATTGGTTGCAATTATAATCAAAAAATATCGCCTTCCTACCTCTGCTTATATGAAACAAATTTCTCGCATGGTCATTTTCATTCAGACGTCCCTTAATACGGATGTGGTTTCCTTTATTTAATATGCGCATACATAAAGGTTTTTGAGGAACCAGTTACACGTGGAAAACGGTCAGTAAAATGGAAATTATGACTAAATACTCGGACATTTTATGACTCCTTTCAGTTTGTTGAATCTATGCCTTCCTCTGCGGTTTAGTGTTCTATGTGAAAAGTAATTTAACATATGGAATTAGTTAGCGCTGACTGCTATTTTTCTACAATAAAAATGTATCTATTTACCACATATTCCGGTAAACCATGTAATCATTGGTAACATTGTCATCATCAACCTACTCCCGTCCACTGCTAGATATAGGCTTCTCCACTAGCACGCCACTGTGTTCGATCTCCAGCTCTTCGTATCCAGCCGCTGCCAGCCTTTGCAACCATGTAAGCCAACCATTAAATAAGAACATTTCTGAGATGAAATTTTAGTGTAGTGATCACTGATAGATCTCTTAAGTTAAAATATTTAGCTGTGACAATAACCGACATTTTTAGACAATTGCACAAAAAGTTCTACAAGAAATCGATTTGAAGCCCAATCGAGTAAAGCCTGGGCAAATGTTAGCTTACATATATTTTAAATTGATATATGTAAGTACCTACATATATCATGAAACTTTATAACTATTGTCTCTAGCTAGAGATCACTCAACATAATATGTATGTTGTTTTTCATGCAAGTCTGTTTCAAAAGTAATAAATAGACGTTTGTTATAAATAAGACAGGAAAAAGGGTTTTGCGTGAGTTTCTTGAAGTAAGCGCACAACGTAAAAAGATTTTATGTAAGCTGCGGTCGGATCTATCACGTAACTCACAAACTGAAATGTCCCAATAGAAATATTCGATTCATTCAGCTATGAATTGCGAAGTAAAGTATTTGTGCCTGTTAGTGTTTTTTTTTCGAACAAATATTTTATCAGTTCGTTGTATAAATAGCTCACTTTTTGTTATATTCAGTTTGGAGTAATTCAATTAATCACGACATAGCTAGGCGTTTGCTTTGCGAGGCCAACATGTACACGGAACTTTCGGCTCTGTTTCACTGCAGGTTGGATATTTCAATGTAGTTACCAGCAGAATTTAGAGCTGCAACTTTACAATCGGTGTGTAGTGTTATGAGAATATATTTGGGCAGTTTCCAGCCAGCTGTTCAACTTTGAACGAGGTCTAGTAGATATTTAATATGGAACATCTACGTGCCCAAATGTCTGATTGCGGTGTCGGCACCCATAAAGCCCGTAAATTCTCATTACAGCTAGCTGCTCTGCCCGCGGCGCACCGGCAAACTATGCTAATTTAACACACATTCCCGACTGGCTGCGCTCGGACCGACGGTGTATTTAGTTGAAATAAAAGTATATCACACAGAGACTTTAATATTATGATGCTAGCAAAGCATACACAATGGGATCGTACCGTTTCTTTTTGGACGGCTGAAATAGATAAACAAACAATTTTGATTTTCAAATATAACGATAAATACGGTTACATATGTAATTGTAAAACATATTGTATTATCGTGTACATATATATCAAAATATTGTAAAGTTACACTTTACAGTTAATTTAACGTAAGAATAGAGAAAAATAGACATAATAGATAGATGTTTAATGTGGTTCCAAGCTGCCAATACATATCTACCTATGACAATTATCATTTAGTAGGTACCTATATTTTATTAACCGTACAAAATAAATAGTCATTATTCTGCTAACGATATGTTTAAATTAGCATTTATTTGACAAGAATAGGCAATACGCCAAAATATTTAGTAAACGTACAGCTTCCCTTGACAGGGTGCGTGGCATTATGACCGCGGCATAAACCCAAGAGACAATGAGAGACAAAACCAACCCGCTAATAGATCACCGGTTAACCAGATCGTCGCTCGGGCCAATTAATCAATACCGTTGGCCAGCCAATGGATTAAGCCTTTACAATCAAATAAAATGAGTTCAAATGAATATACAACCACTTGTTCATGAAAGCGCCGACGCTCCCGATAATCATACTAATTGGCTGTAGCGCTAATCGATTGCAGTGAATGCAAATGCTCTCAGCCAGCAAGCGTTTTGTTAAATAACAAGGACCTGAAGGCTTTCAATGATTTATATAAAACGTTTCAACGTTTAAACATCGCAACGCTGTTCAAACAACCTCAAGCTATGTAGGTACACGTACTTGCGTATAAAATTTTAATTGCGTTGCCTAAAGCTTTGTTTGCATTTTTGTAAAGGGTTTTGTGTGTGAAAGCGAATCGAACAGTTCTAATTAACACAAGTATGATTATAAAACTGCTGTTGTCATTGACTTATTCGTAAACGCTTCTACATTTTGTTCATATTTTGTTAACTATATTTGTGGAATTATTGATGTTTGAACACGTATGAGTGCATTAAGATGTGCCATTTTAGCCTAAAACTGGAATAGTGTCGTACCATTCAGCGTGTAGAATGAAACGCAAAATGCAGAATACTTGAGCCCTGTTAAAACAATTTATGCAACAGATTCATTTACTTATTCATAAAAGGTTTCAAATTAGTTTTAAAAATTATCAATACATATTATTATTAAAAGCACAGTCAATTTGACTTAAGTCTGGAATTCTAAATAAATTAACTTACCTCCAAAGCACAGAATAAAAATGCTTACAAATGGCTACCGTTTGCATCAGAAGCGCATATCATATTCTAATTTTCTTCTGCACGTAAACCGTAAATATTGATTGACCTTTTTCTGCATATAAAAAGAATTCGCTTTATGGCGGACGCGTGGCGACTCCTTTAGTAATTCTAGTGCTTACACACGCTGCCGTCCACTTATCGTAAATATGTCCCCTGGATCCAGTATCCTGCAGGTTATTATAATTAATGTTAATTTTACCCCGTAGCTATATGGAATTAAATTATTATTATTTTATAACCAGACATGCAAAATGTACAGGACTAATAATAACAAAATATAGTGAAGATGAATTGGAAACGATTTGTAGTGATTATTTTTAATTTATTCAACAAATAGTAGGTACTTGTGCCTGAACTATATCGGACATATTTAAGTAATGTACATCTACATTGCACAGAAACAAAGTGCTGTTCTTTCAATTTTTTATCACTCACACTCCAACCAAAAGTGACCCTCGAAACCATTATTAATTAATGCTGTAAAGTAATGGATCATTTCTTTTATGATTTTAATAGAAAAAATCTCATAACCTCTTTGTAAACCTAATCGACAATAATCCCTTTTGATAAAGTTCTGCAACTGGTTGGTCGTCAAAATATACAGTACGGGGCTTGGCAAATCCATTCCACTTTACTAACATTTAAACAACGTTGTGATGTTGTTATAATATTTTTAAGGAAATCGATTCTATAACTCCATAATCTATGTTGCCTATGTAATATGCTCGGCAGTTACTGTTCATATAAATGATTTACAATAAATTTAAAAAATAGCTACCTAATCAAAAACGAACATTTTCATTTAATCTAGTGCCAACACTGACTGACTTATGGCAACAACGGCACCTAAAGCATCCTAATTGACATCGCAACATTTTGAGTTCATGCACGGAAAAAATAATAAATAAATTAAACAGGCGAGAGCTCGCTCCAAACAGAATTAAAACTTTCCGGGAGGTTTCACCTAAATCAAGGCAAGTAATTTATATTTTACACACCTCTCTGACCCCGACGAGGTCTGATTTCGTGGTCACGCATGTTTCGCGGCTTCTCGTATACTAATGAGTTGAAAGGGCACAATATCATTATTTTACTCTGTTTATCTAAGCTAGACTGGAGCAACTTCAGCAACATACATTGGCACTTATGTAATACATATATCATTGTAAATCTTCGTGAAACACAACAATAGTGAATAAATGTCAGACTACATATCTGACCACTAAACGTTGGTTATTAAAACAACAAAAATAAAGAAGGCTAATTAAATATTTTTAATGCACTCCAATACAAAAAGACGCAATTTATGTTTTCAGCTATCGACCTTTCGACCTTATTAACTCAACGGCAAGGGTTGATAATGCGAGCTTCCATTAGGGAATAAACATGGCAACACTAATGAAGAAATTGTGTAGAAATATGACGTCTAGATTTCCGCGCTGGATTGTTGACTCGAGTCGTTGATTTTAATATTTAGGATGATGTGGGTACGTGGGAAATTACCGTATCCTTTTTCCAATTGTAATAAGTGGTATGTTGTCTTGGCTGACAAGACAAGAGTATATATGTATAGTATATGTACACACACAGTACGTAGACTACATATACCTACATACATACTTGTATAGTACCTACGTTTGATTATAGAATTGTAGAATACTTGCATCTTAACGCATTTTGCATACTTTTCTTAAGTACCGGGTAATATTTTAAAGTCAGAAATAATTGGAATAATAGATTCGAAATCTATCATGACATTGAACACTACAATATTTCATTCCACTATAACCCGAATCACTTCGCTAATAGACACGTCTGTCTCACATCAATTCTTATGAATGTTAAATGCACGTCTCCATTACCTTACTAACTGAAATAGTTACGTACTCGTACATCCTAGCATAAGTTGCTACATATTCTCATTCAGATATTCCATTTGTCAGTGAACAGAGAATCTTCAACTCTATCAAGCTTGCACATTTCTAAATGTTTTTAACTGAAATTGTTTCAATATCATCTCATGTTTTATTTAACAAGTTTCTACTTGTGACTTTTCAGTTATTGTGAATTATTAATTTAATATCAATAAAATAAATTACTTGTTTTTAATATTTTTTGCGGAAGTGTTTTAATAACGGTATTATTTATCACGTAAAATGAGACGAATCGAAGAGGTAAGTAATCAAGATTTACACGGGATCCTATAAGAAAGACGTCAAAGCTCTCTTTGACAGCTGGCAAGGCATTAACGACACCACGGAAGTTACAAAAATATACAGATGGCAATGACAACATGCCTGTCCTCCTCTTTACTATATTGAAG
>DWEE01000386.1:0-17868 GCA_018245755.1 Parelbella macleannani | reverse complement strand
TACATACAACATGCCTATATACACATAATAGACATATATATAATAGACATATACATATATAACTGTTCATATTATATCAATTTCAATTTTTGGATAGATGACTTCAGACCAACCTTTTGAATATTCTTCGTTATTGTTATATATTTTTTTGTTATTTTTCTTCTACTATTTAGTAGCTGAGTAAATACAATAATGATACATAATAAAAATTATTATTGCTTTTATTATGCAGTCACGTCAGGTCCGTTACGATTTAGGCAGAGAGAACGTAACGCTAAATATCTCTAACAGACCTTAGCTACTTGTTCTACCTTTATCACTATCTTCAGACACGCACGTCGATTTCGGAGACTTCTGACGCTGAAAATAGTAAGGTTATTTGCTAAGAGGGATTTTAAGCTTACAAAATTCTTAGCAGTCATGCATCCTTCTTATTAGCTCTTTTGTATATGGTCTTCGTATAACGGCAAAATATTTATTAATAATTTGCATATTCCAATAACAAAATCGATATTATTATTTGGAAGAGAACGTCTATCTTTGTGTACTGTACACTTGGTATAAACGAAAACAAAGAGAGAAATAAAGACATTGCTTAATATCATTTCTGCTAATTCGATATTAGTCGCTCGCTGGTGGTGGGGCCGGTACAGCCGTTTGACTTATTTCACGACATAATGTAATTTGCTAAATAAAGAGGAACAAACTTAAATGGGTTTAGAAATCGTTTCTCGAATTGAATTAAGGTTTTCTTGGAATAAAGTCGTCGTTCCTAAATTCCATTATACAATCTTATTATACAATAGACGACTTATTAAGCCATACAAATATACGTAGTATGGAATAATTAAACATTTATTTTCACCCCAGGTATGTACAATGTAAGCTAAGTCTGAACCCCGGAATTTCCATATCCAACATTAAAGGCACGTCAGTTTCAAAACAAATCCCAGTATTTCCCAGTCACGTATACTGTTAATGAGCAGACAGGACCCTCCAATTAACATCAGCTGAGTGATGAATTAGCTGTCTCATATAAAACCCGCTTAAATTAATTTTAGCGCATCAAATTAAAATCCCGGAATGTAAAAAGACATATAGGAGCCATCGTGCATCGAGTATTGTGTTTTCGTTTCGGTAAGCTGTTTTTGTACATGCATTCAGCTTGATATAAAGTCAATATTGTTCATTAATTTTGTCATTAAATAATTGTACTAATTTTTTTTCTTTGCAATAAATCTGTCCTTACATACATTCTGTAATTACGTCGTATACATACGTCTGGACTTTATAAATAATTCGAATTGTAGGGACCTATTTGTCATTTTTCATAGTTTATATATATATTCATGCGGTAGTAGCTAATAATAGGTATTTCTATATGCGACATTTCATACAAACTCTTTCTTAGGTAATCTGTGTACTTGCTATATTGTTCGAAAACGCAGTGGTCTCTCAGACACACGACGACACCAAAGATTCTCCTATTCGGTGAAAACAGCAAAATCGCGAACGGCTAAATGGTTTTTCAATTCGAGCTGATCCATCAATCATGCAAAGATTAAGCAGGTAATGTTTGGGTGACGGTGCGCGGGATCTGTTACTCGCTGCGCCCGAATGTGACTACGTGTCGTTATGTAAATCTTTGTCGTTATGCTAAAGTCGTTATGAATGTTAAACATTTGCCTTCGCCTTATTAAGACCTTTGTAATTTGATTTAAACGCTTAATGAGTTTTTAACAATCCGCGTAGATTACATTATTATCATGTTGTAGGAGCATGAATATTCTATTTACATTATGTAGCGGGCGAGAGTTTCATGAGTCTATTGACTATTGGGTTTCATAAAGACGTGTTACCTCCGAATATTACGCTTCAGTATTTTCTGCATAGGAGAATACTATATTGAATAAACTGGAAAATAAAAATGAAATTGGTGAGTCAAAAATATCTGGAAATGATAATTGTGAACGTAATAAACGCGAGCAACGTCGGAGAAATAACTGCAGTCATTGCTAGTACAACATATTTTCAAAGTCAAAAATCAAGAAAATATTGATAGATACCTAGATAAAAAGCAAACATTGATAGATGCGAAGAAAAGATTCTAACACCATCTCAATGACTAGAGACAAGGTACATAAGAAGAAGGATTATTCTCGATCCGCAAAAATAGAGTCGATGACATCGTAAGGAATCAAAGATTTGCAATGTTCTCGAAATCTAGAGGAAAGAGATTGGTAATGCATTCCCTGAAGACTTACATCAGATGCCGCCTTCCTAATATTTATTCTGGCTCCATTCGATGGCGAGAAATGATATTCTCTCTACAGTGTGGCGGCAGACATAACTTATAGAGGAGGTATTTATCAGTTCTGAAAAGAGTAACTCCGCTCCGGAGCTATTCGCAGACGATAACAAGCTTCTTTGTACTGCAGCGCTTTGCAAAGTTTCGCTGTTTACTTGTTTATAACTAGTGCTTTTGGCAAACAGGTACTCATTAATCTTGCTCGAGATGTCGACGTCTTGCATGAGTTTTTAAGTTCACTACTTAAATTACCGCGCTTTGAGGTACACGTGCATTTCAGGTTTTACATGCACAGTTAAAAAAGAACAGTAGGTTTTAATTTGTGACGAATGTCATTATTATGTCTATCTACTGGATTAAAATGTACTGTGCATCGTCTAAAATTAACAGTATTCAGTCGTAAGTGTTCGCTGTCGCCACTGGATGCTTGCAACTAACCTTCAATAAAACTGAAGTAATAGCACAATAGTATTATTCGCCATACTTCATTTAGTCTTAGTTGTTAATGAAGGCATATTAGTAAAAAGAGTATAGGGTAGCCATTAATCCACTTATTATAACTAGATATTAGTACTCATGAACTTTTAACAGACCTAAAACCGTTATCTGAGTTACAAATTCAGTATTAATTATGCAGATGTTTAATTTGATGGAACTGAGATCTTATCATCGCTGTGAAATGGTCTGTGAGCAGCCCCGTTCTGTGGAGTGAATTTATTATGCTATCTATGATTTTAACATTAATTCAATTTGAAATTCTCCATTTCATTCAATTCTTTCTTAGTTTCAAAAGGTACATTTTAACGAAGTCAGTGCGAGAGTATTACTGGTTTCTGTGGGTCATAAGTCAACAGTTTGGTGAAACGGTCTGAATAATGTAAACAGGGCTGCCGAACGTACTACACTCATAAAGGATACAGCCAACGACTCCAGTTTAAATTAATAAAACCGTTTCAGCTCGGTTTCGTTTTATTGTACTCCAAATACGTAGCTGTTAGCTGCGGATTTCCATGTGCTGCTCCGCGCGAGCCCTCTGCATTTGTACGTAGCTTTGAATAGAGAGAATTTTACTTAAATAAGTAAGTACTTCTCGTAAATGTCTGTTATATAACTGCAAGTTTTCCTGCATGTGGAGGCATGTGGGTAACTTTACATTCAATTTCGTTGGCCGAGGAAATTTCATTTGTGTTTAAGCAATATTTTCTATGTACAATGCGGATATGGTTAATGTTATTTTTATACTTGGCCGCTTTCCATAAGTTTATCTTATGGACGTTTACAAATGATTACGGCTGAAGAAACTCTTAAGGCTTCCAGTTTTATTCAAGTATTGTTTCAGAAAAAACCATTTTCGTTTGAAACATACCTACAGTAATAAGAAAATGTGGCAGAATAACATGACGATTATGTTGAGTGCAGTATTCTACTATCTTCGGTTGCAGATTTTATTTTTTCGTCTGTTTTTTTCGCCATTGGATGTTTTTTCTATTTTAATATGAATGATAATTACAAATAATTTGTAACTTGATAGTTACAAATAATTTGATTGAAATGAAATATTTTTTACTAAATATTTGAAAAAAGAAACATTTCCTTTTCACGAACAAGGCGTAGTTTCTGGTATGAACTGGAATCGAATTAAGGGTTAAGGCATGGCAGACAGTCAAGCAGCTTATCGTATTTAAAATAGTCACGGTCATCTGTAGATGTTTGCAAAGTAGTCGGCTTTAAAGGAATATTTTATAGAATAAGCACTTTGCACAAAAGTACTTTGCGTTGTGAATTGTATTATCATCTTCAAAAGCTGATAACTGCCATTGAGCACGAGTTCAGACATCTTTGTGCCGTCTTAGTACATTTTGGAAAGTTTTTAGACCGAACTTCTAGAATATTCAAGTGGTTGTTAAAATAGACAATTTCTTATTTTATTTCTTTTAAGATTCTTGTAATCATTTACGTTAATACTATTCATATTAGATATACCTATGTATCTTTGACGGCAATGTCTGAACTTGAAAGAGCAGTATGATGAGTGTGTTAGCGCAAAGGTGTTGGTCGAATGCCTTGGCAGTATCTGGGACCTGCGCATACAATTTTGCCAATTACCGAAATTAAATAGCGAAGAAGTGCGGACTCAGTTGATCTGCTGTAATATATTTCTATACATGCACTTGATATAATTTTGTTGCTACACGACGAGTACAAAGAATATTCATATCCACATTCTGGTAGTGTCACTTTGATTAGGGGTTGTCCGGTTAGTCATAATACCATAAAAAAACACGTTGATTTAATATTAATTTAGTGTCACGCGCGAACGGGTAATATACAATAGCTTTGAATTTTCGTTTTTCTTACAGTTACCGAGAAGTTTTAAAAAGGATCACTTGCGCTTCTAAAGCTATCTGTTTTATCAAGACCAAAAAATTATTTAATGTAAATGAGATGGAGATTAAAGTCATGAAATCCGAATTCTTTTGAAGCACAAACATTTAATTGAAAAAAGTTTATCCGAGGAAACAGGTAGATGGAAAGTCTGGTAATACTTATCGATAAGTATAAAGACTTGTACGATAAGGAGAGTCATCGATTTGTTGTCAGTTAGGAAAACGAGTTGTTTGTGGAGTAGTCACATTATAAGCTGGAACGAGGCTGTCAGCAAACGAATATAGTAATTCAAAGGAATGAAGTCATGGGTAGCGTTATCAAATCAAGGGACACAAAAGGCCTGTGCTATAAAAAGTTAACTCGACGAAACTACTTCATATGGAGAAAGTTGCGACACTTTACCAAATGTGCCGATCCCAACACCAGTGTAGAGGAAATAACAAAAAAGTTTTGACTTATTGCCCTCGAGCTCAAAGGAGTTTCCCGTAAACATGTTAGCTCCGTGTTTTTTGTGAACATCCGCATTTACTAATTTGGATGCCATTCAAAAGCATCAAAACAAAATAATATAGCGTCATTCGTCTACATTTTTAGGTGAACGTGCCAAAACGCACACTACTCTAGTAGTTCAGTAATCCTCGTTAAAAAAGCAAAAAGTGAATTACATTTTACGGTTCTACTTCAATGTTGTATCACCCTATAAATATGTTTCATACTCAACCTTTTACGTTCATTTCTTGGTGTAGAAAAGTAAGAATGTACGCTGACAGCGAGCACTGAGTGGTCACCAACCGCACCCAACGCAACCATGAAGAGGTTAGTTAGAAGAGAATTGCTACTCTTCAAAACTAAATCGGAACGTCCGGTGTCTTGGTGTGTCTGCCTACTATATGTTTTGATTCGGCGTGAAAAATGTAATGTAGGTACTATTAATGAGCAGTACAAATATTTACAGACGCCTTAGTTCCACTATCAAATAGAAGCCTGAGGATTTGCCCACTTTATTATCTTTCTTTATTATCTTTATTATTATCTTTATTATTATCTTTATTATTATCTTTATTATTATCTTTATTATTATCTTTATTATCTTTCAACGTCATTATGGCTGTAAAATTATCTAAAAATCTATTTATCAATAAAATTTGCGTCTATTTTGTATTAAAATTTGTATTTAAATCTAGTTTTAAAAACTGTCCGGTTATCGCAAAAAAAAATTCTGCTTAATTATGACCATACGTGTAAATGTCCCGAGATACTTATTCAATTGTTATGTGAATATCCTTAGAGACAATAAATTAGATTTTATATGCAAACATTAACGCAAGAATTCGTCTCTTTGTACACTGAAGCGTACAGTAACTAATTATGAGCATTCTCGTATTTGACCAAGATAAAATACCACCGTCCGCTAGCGCAGATATCAATTGAAAATTAACTGGAATATTGTTCGAGTCACTCTTCCGAATTCTTGTCAATTTATCGCTAAACAATCAAAGCGTAGTCAAAGTAACATGGCGGCGTCTCTTGAAATTTTCCACTTCTAACAAAACCCGAGTAAACTTTACAAAAGGAAGACTAATGAAGTCAAGGGTTAATTTTCGACTTAACTTTCACTTAATGTGGTTATCGACCTGTAAGTCGCTTGCCAACTAATATTTTCTTGTCGGAGCCAAAGGTTTCAGGGACTCTTAGAGGTAAGAGACATTTTCAGCTGAAAAGGGTACTGAAAAAGCCGCATAATGACTTGCTAAGGGTATTTCTGTACATTATCCGCTGTGTCTTACCACAAGATAGACACGAGCAAGCAATATATTTCTTGTCTTGGATTTTATGTAGGAATAATGCACATCGGTCACGCTGCGGCAAACGATCGCCTTCCCCAATGCTTATTTTAAACACAAGAATGGTTTTAAGATTAGACAAGATATTTTACGGCAATCACGAAGAGATTTAGACCTCATTTAAAAACATGAACGTTATTGTAATATTTTTACACCGTAAATCGCTGCAATATTAGCGAGTGCCATAAGAATTACAAATGCAAATGTTTTCTACACCCTTCTTTTCTTTCTTTACTGTTCTTTTCTTTTTTTGTATTCGATTGACAAGTTGAATCAATTTTTTTATTTAAAGATTTAAAATAATGAATAAAATAGCTGTATGGTACTTGATGAATTAATTTTTTTTCGGTTTGAGGTAATGAACACTGTACTGCACGTTTACTCTTCACCTGCTCTATGTCAAACAACTCAGTTACAGATTTGTTTTAAGCGTATCTTCGTAGACATTATAATATTTTTTCATTATTTCATACAATTTAAAGCTCTAGTTATTCTTTTCCACGTCGAGAAGTGTTGTAGCTCGGCTCTTGACGTCACTTCATAAAGATGTTCTTACTGTGTCTAAATTAATTATTTTCGAAAGTAGGTTACGAACTGTTCCATTTATGTTCGTCTAAACATGTTCGGGTAATTATCTCGTTGAGAAAGTAAAATATCTAGAACTTTCCTACGTGCCCACATTTTAATAATAAATGATATTTTAATATACTCGTGACATAGCTTATATCAGCAACATATACTTGTAAAATATTGTAATAATTATTTAGGTATCGCAATTTGCTAATGCCAATTATAATATTAGTGAGTAGTTTTAATTATATCGTTAGTCTAGCACACCAGAAGGATGTTGATAGGACATAATATAACATCACGCCTGTATTATCCCAATGGAGTATGTAGCGGAGTGTAGTAAACTCCTACTGTATGCCAGTTATCTTATAATTATGTCCCACTTTGAAATAGGCAGTGAGCTTATTGCCATACACCGGGCACGAATGTAGGCTCCAAGCTACTCCTGGGACTTAGAAGTTAGAAAAACTGAATAATCCTTTCAATGTTTGCATCACTCGATCAACAAGTATATACAAGTAACAGGTAATAATATTGCAAATATGAAATTAATACAAATAAATATGAATACATAGAGTGCGATGTTATAATGGGAACATTTTCAATTATTTAATTCAGACAACCAACAGGCGTAGAATGATTTAATGAATAATAAATTAGAATTATAAATACATTGCTTTCTGAGAGAAATGTGAAACGTTAAAAACCCAAAAAGACACGAAGATCTCCTAATAATAATCATTATATAATCAAAAACTTGTAAAAGTATAATTCGAATTGTCCTCTGTCTGTGACGCAGTTACGAGAGCAGAAAAACGTTTAAATCTATATAAAGATACAAGAGAAATTTCGTGACGACTTTAAGTTGACTTTAAGTTATTTAATATACGAATGAACATTTCAAATCTATCAATGTTACAAATACAATCATAGTTCTGTCAGTGTATTACGTTTTGACGTCAACACTTATATTGATATTAGATATAATGACAGATATTTTGAATCTTGAGCAATGCTACTGGCTACTTTGGGTAAGATCAATAAAGACGACTGCATAGCAGTTTATAAGGTTTCCTTACGAAAGAATTTATAGGCAACAAAACAATAGTATAATTAACACCGTATAGCTGAGGCTTGGTCACATTGTAAATACAAATGTTTTACATAATATAATGGTATATCGGAAGTCAGTCAGAAATTTATTGGAAAAATGAGAACACGGGAATAAAAAATGGCACGTCACTGCCATGGTTATAAATCCCCATAGCCCCGCCCATCGTTGTTTACGCTAAGGAGTGTATCAAATCCCAAAAGTCAAAAGTTTCCCCCGCTACGCGCCCGGTGAGTTCGTTTCGATTATTCGCGCAACATAATTTTTTTACTTCTTCCCGTTTTGTTTTGCAACTCATTTTGTTGTTACCTTTGAACTGTTTTGCATATCCCACTAAGGAAATAACGCTTCCTTTAATATTACAATGACAAGAAATTCTTGTGAAATTATTATCGCAATTTTGTTAGGTATGAACACACTGTTAGGATGTCTTGTTTTGAAAGGTTTCGCTCTGTTTACAGTTTACACGTTGATTTTAAATATTCTTATAGTTATGTGATTATATAGATAATAATAATTTAAAATATTGTTTGGCTTACCTACCAAAGAGATTATTGTACATTGCCGCTTCATGGGCATATTTTTTAAATCAGGGCCTTATATTAGAAATGCGGTTTTGTTGATCTTCATCAGTGGTTTTGATTAAACATATTTATATGTCATTTATTATATTCACTGTACCTTCCGTTGGATTAAAATAATATTCTTTTTCAAGAATTCATACAGTATGGTCAAGTATTATAATCACTTTGGTCAAGTTAGTATTATTAATGCGTTAAATCGTTTAAAAGTTACTCTTACTCGTATCAAGATATCGTTTACACTCGTTATCTACATCGATGAGTATAATTATTGCTTAGATTCGTTTCGGTGTGGACAAGCCGTGTCAATTATTAATGCCGTGAGTTCGGCTGTCAATCTGTCCACAAATCCTGATATAGGCTTGGTGCGAATTGCTGAATTATTAATACCCTAGACATTTGATGACATATCGCTAATATAAATTACATTCGGCTATTACACGTTCTTGTTCGATATTGATACACGCAAATACGAGCTTTGCTGCTGTTAATGTTATTGTAGCAGAATTTAAGGACCTAGAAAAGAAAATATAAAAAATTATAAACACAATTTTGAATATTATTTTGTGTGTGATCAACTGACTGAGAAAGAAAATGTTCCTAATTCTTAATCAATATAATAATTACATAGGTACAATGTTTATATAGGGAAAATATTAGGTTAAGATATATTTCATGTCAATTAGCACAATAATGTGTGTAGACAACAATATATGTGGATACTGCAAAGCAGCCAGAAGTACAGTTTATATTCAGTACATTAGAGGAGTTTCGCAAGGAGCAGCACTCGGTCCCTTACCTCATCCTCGCTTAATAAACGTAAATCCTATGAAATTTGCTACAAAGTGAACTGTGTTTCGACTGCGGCTTACCGAAGATTTGTAACGGGCTCCTGGTATAAATCCAGCGGATCGCAGACTCGAGGCCCGCCTCACCACGCCTCCTAAGCTTAGAAGTATTTAACATGGCATGGTTTAGTGGAATTTAGAGAGCAACTTTGTAGTACTTTATCGTTTAGTGACATATAAATTTGTTTACGTAACGGTACCATTAGCGAGCGTTTGTTCCTTTAATATTGTCCCGCATGCCAGGACTTTGTATTCAACACAGCATTTAAATGTCTCCTTTAACGAGGAAAATTTTGCTATTCGACTGTTCAAAAATTTGTTTAGTTAAGTGAGGAAATTACTAAGCTAGTAAGAAAAAAATAACAAAATCAAAACAAGTTAGTTTGAAGATAGGGCTTTTGTATGTTTTTATGAAACTTAGAAACAATTGTGTTGTAGCATTAATATTACAAGCTAATTTCAAATTGCTACGTGGTGTTAATCAATTTTATGAAGTCATATTATTTCACTACTCCTGACATGTTTTAAAATCCTAAATATTTTCTTCAGTAACCTATGAAATGCTCTCTTTTGTTTCGATTTAATATTTTATGTACAATGCAAGCGATAAAATACTCTTCCATTTAGCTACGTTCTTTTACATGATACAACCTTCCGTTATTAAAATTGTAAAGTTCGAAAGGGACTTTTAAAATAAAACCGGCTGTTTCCAATAATCTTTATGACGTGGGACGAGCTATTAATCTATATGTGCTTGTACATCAATGCTCCAGTGCACGCTGAACGTGGGTTAGCTTTTCTCTCTAACAATAAGGGTTGTGTTTGCTTGTACTTTGTGTCAGTACAGATTTATAGTGTATCGCGGGAAGAAATAATTACTGCTTGCGACAAACCATTACTCACTCGATACAGCCCGTGTGATGCCGGCGCGCTGCAAACTTCTGAGAGTCATTAATGATATTGAAAGCGGTGTCTTGTTTATGCAAATTGTATTCGACAACTATGACAAATGACACACGATGTAGCTTGTTGTTCCGATGTTTTGATATTGACGACAGTTTGGGCGTACTGTTGGTAGATACTATTGTCATAATGACAAATGAGAGAGCCGACTTTGTTTCGCGAACAGCAATAGACCTAGCTGACGCATGCGCGTAAAGTGTATTTAGGTTCTGCTGAAGAAAATTGACTATTCTTCCCATTTCTACTGATTTCATAGCTTTAGTGTTAG
This sequence comes from Parelbella macleannani, assembly GCA_018245755.1. NCBI lineage: Eukaryota > Metazoa > Arthropoda > Insecta > Lepidoptera > Hesperiidae > Parelbella > Parelbella macleannani. The sequence continues at coordinate 6,987 of DWEE01000386.1, read as the reverse complement.
TGCTGGTGTCAATATAAATACGCGACTAAAAACAACAGAGACGACATTGTTCCTGACGAGACCTTAGATTACAATGTAAATAACGTTTTTAATCATCCTTTCAACACCTGTTTCAATCGAAATAACTGGACTTTCACCTAATAAACTTCAAACTTTTGTAATTATGGGCAGAGAAAAATGAACAAGGTCCATGTTATTTATATCAAGCAAAATATTAGGAAATACAAGTACCCAACAACTTGATAAGTACTGATTATTAATGTGACAATTATATAAAGGAAGTTACTTCAGTGTCTATGGATAAAGACGAGCAAGTTACATACGTGACGATATGAGAAATGTGGAAGACTATATAAGTCAGATACTGGCGGATGGGAGAGTTAAAAGTCTCCGAAACCAACAGGCGCGTGCGAAGAGAACGGTGAATGTTGAAGTAATAAGTCAGTTCTGTAAAGAGCGACATATTTGACACACGGTGTCTTCTGTCTATTCCTAAGGGAATTGGCGTGGTGATACGACGATCAAAAATAATAATATGTTTAGCTTGTTTCGCTAAACTTGTCATTTCGTGTTATGATTCTGGTAGCGGTACAACCAGTCACGAAGATCGAAATCCTTGAACTGGCTCAAGTTTCATAGAAATTGATATTCATTAGATTGTTATCAGGATTCCATAGCCCGAGGTAGTTGTTTTGGAGATTCATATTCTTCTATTACTTTACTTATTTAGTTCCAATTAGTAAGAACCTATTGCAGGTGATTTCACCACACATACGAATATAATAAGATGGTGGCAAAATAATACCGATGGTGAGCCGGGAGACATTAACATCTACGTATAACTGTTTCAAAACGTACATGAAAACCATTAAGATACAGAACGCTTCCAACGTTGCTTATAAATCTAACAACGCAACTGTGATAAACGTTAACAAGAAATATCAGTTCTATTACACGTTATTTAGAGACCTAATATATATTTACATACCGCGGAGCTACAACTGAATTACTACCATTTTTCCTAAATGTGTCATATATTTACGAACACTTCTAATAAATCAGAGAGGTGGCAGATGTTTCATTATACATTATACTTTATTTTATTACTCTTCAGACTTCTTACTCGAAGTGGTCCCTCCGGCGCTGTAATAATTTCTTCTAATTTAATTGTATAGTCGTCACGAGTATGAAATTTGACGTCTTTCTAGACAAGCAAAGCGTGCCGAACAAGTTTGTGAATGTACAATGTGGTTGGTTTCCTTAAAATGTGGAGTTTTCTCCGAGGACAGAAAGAAAATTTAAGTACCTACTACACAATTTGGAAGACAACAAACAACTTGCCTGTGTTGGTACACGTGTAATAAAGTTTAAAGTAAAGTTTAAGCTTTCCGTGGAGATGGCGTTAATTTTATTACTAACCATAATTATTATAATTCAGGGTGAAATCTAAATATTAACCCTTTACACTCGGATTTAATATAACCATAAAACAGGAAAAATAAAATAAAAAAAGACGGCTGTTTCGACTGCATCTGTGAAGAACTTCTTGCGAATAGAATGGTAAAATGTATCACGTCGCATACACTGAGACATACGAGCGTAACGATAAAACTTATGATGTCGCATACACTGAGACATACAAACGCAACGGTAAAACTTGTGATATCGCATACGCTGAGACATACGAGTGCAAAGGGTTAATATAATATTAGACGGAACGACCTATAATGACTAATAATACTATCATCTTTTTATTTCTAATCGTTTTATCATTCCAAAGTTGGGTACGGGTCGCCTCTCCGAATGAAAGGGTTAAGGTTTAAAGTCTGCTATGCTGTACAAGTGCAGTTTGGCAGACTTCACATGCCATAGAGATACAATATATTTTTTTTACTCTAAATTGTGTAGTTTTTCTTGTGATGATTTCCTTCACCGTTATAGCAAGTAATATATAATCTTAGAAAGCACAATTTTTTTGTAAAGAGGTGTGTGCAATTCATTTAAACACAGGAGCCCCGGAGTTAGGGGCTGAATTTCTAACCACTGGGTTGTCGCTACAGCTATCATCTATTAATCGATAATTGCAGATGTATGGACGATAGTACACATAGTGGTTAATCATAGTTGGACAGCCAGTGAGCTATAGGCGACGTCAATCAAACTGCACAATGTACCTGGTAATGGAGATAAGAGATATTAATGCTATCTAGATTGCGAGAGAATAGTCGAGAATAAATTGCAGAATACTTAGAGAAGTGGGATTCAAATAAATGATTTGAATATGAAATCACAAATTGAATTAAACAGTACGGATAGCAGGTTTCAATACCGTTTGATCTGTAAAATTATTAAAGGTATCGATTATCATTTGATAGAGCAATTGTTCGATTGGCGTTAATTCTATTAAATAAATATTAGTATGTTGCTAGTATAAGTAAAATTTACATATAGTAATAAGTTTAAGTTAAGCAATAACAAAATGTTGTCGCATTACCAAGTAAACAGCGAGGTGGAGGAGTGGAATTAATAAAAAATTGAGAGAATCATAACGAAAGATGGTGTTCCGCGGATAAAAGCTGAATCTAGTTCTTAAACAATAGAAGATCTTTTCTTTCATTAAAAGAGAATAAGTGATGAAAATAGCGAGGGTTTTGTTTAATATTAAAGAACTGTTTCCTAACAATTCTTTGACACTCCGCTCTTGATAATAATGATTTTGCAAGTTCTCTTTATTACTTGTTACTATAGATTTTTTATTGTGAATGAAATTGGGAAAGGGATTTGCTAACAAGCTATAACGGCCTCGTAAACATTCCGAGTTGTAAATACTTAATAAACTTTATAGTATTCAAAGGGTTTAATGTTTCTTACACGAGCAACGTTAGGCTAATAAGTGGATGTTTATACTTGCTATACAAGCAATTTTTATAGCCAATGTCGCCATGAGAACGTATTTACATGTACGTAAAATCGCTAATTTTCTGTATTTCGCTTAACGTTATTAAACATATATCTACACTTTTAATCAATTCAGTCGCTTTATATAAAATCTGCTTGTTGCAAAATGATTTGAAACTAATTTATATTCTTTCCTCTCTGCAAGCACAAGCTCAGTAATATAATGAAACAATTAATTTCGATTCCTGTACGTATAGCCAACGATATCTATAACGTCTAAGGTACAGGTGTGAAGGGTCCTGAGGACCCTTCAGATATTAATTAATCCGTCGGCGTGCACGTGACATTTCGCCTAATTTAACAGCCGTTTATTTCGTCACAGTACACCTGCTATCTAGCTCGTCAACCACACAAGCCTTATTAAATTTAAAACTGTTTGTCTTCAGCTTGCCTCGATTTATCTGAAAACATTTGCTTTATTTGTCGTATTCATGTTACTACGTCACATTGCTGAGTATTTCTTTGGAGGCAAGCAAGCAATAAATATACGTCAAACTATACTTTGGGATATTCAGTTTGTTTTCGCTAGTTAAAAAAAATATTTGTTTTTTTTTAAAAATATTATCAGATGATACTTAAAGGGACAAAGTAGGTACAATCTTGATAATATGCTTATAGCCTGTACATTTCATAAATATTTATACGAATGTGTTGATGAGGTATTATGTTGGCTGATATACACTCTCTGTTGTATTTATACGAGAACGTTTAAATCAATTCCAAGTTAATGTTAATTATTTAAAATAAATACTTGGTTATTTGACAAAACCAAAAACGAAATACCGTCTATATAATATATACATACATATGTGCCGGTTTCACTCACGTGCGTTTTTAGGTATGGTCCTGAGGAAACGCACGTGAGTTAAGGCGGTACATATATGTATGTATAATCATGTGTATAAAATATACTCACTAAACATTTAATAATGAAATACCGTTTACTGAAAAACATGTCCGTTTGTTTTTGCTGCTGCCCTTTATAACGGCCTAATCGATTTTAACGGAATACTGATTAGCAGATAAACTCAAAACTCGTCTTGTAGAAGAATGCGCATATATAGGTACATAATATGTACGTATGTACGTATATATAAGCTAACTACACCACAATAAGATTTCGAAACGGCCCGTCATAGTGATGCTTGGATAATATAGAACTAGCATACCTACTAGAGCATCCCTTAATGTGGGTAGCGGCACAATATTTTTGCTAGAAAAATCACGGCATTGGTAACACGATGGAAGCACCGTCGCCTTTCATAACTGACATATTATGTTATATACAATTCCACTTTGGTTTCATTTTACAGTAAGGTTCCATATTATTAGTGTACTCAGCATACGCTACACGCATCTGCAATTCAGCTGTCCTGTTCTTTAGAGGCCTAATCACAAGGCAGTGACTGCGTGTGGCGGGCACGTGCCATGATGAAACGTCGCCCGCAAAAGACATTCGGGATCCGGTATTGTGATATAAAGCTATTCTTGGTCGTCGGAAATTAGTCATTAAGCGAATGTCTTTGAGTCGTTGCGTTATTTATATATCTTTAGTCACTGACTCAGTTTCAGATTATCGAATATAGTACATCACGTGTTTCCCTTAGGTGTATGGTTCACGTCACGAAATCTTTTCCGTTTACACACTTCGCTTTACCCTAGGTGTTTCTATTACGGTAAGCACATCTTATTTTTTAACTTCATTAATTTCTCGTCATTCTTCTTCCCCTCCTCGCCTAACGGGCTACGTGCGCTATAAATTTTACATCATAGGTAATATTCCTGTACACCAATCTTACAATGTCACACCTTGTATCCTCTTAATTGTTTAACGAGAATGAATTTTTAATTTTACACTTCTGTCATAGTTCTTAACTTCCTTAATTTTTGTCTCAATAAATGTATCAATTCGCCTTTCTGTATTGTTTATCTATTATATATATTATTTATCTTAATATTTAAATACCAACATCCTCTGTGATGTCTTAATGTTATTACTGTTGCGTAACTTTTAAGGCATTCGGATATGTTTCGCTGTTTCTTTATATCCGGAGTACTTCTCGAGAATATGTTAATTCAATAACCCCGCAACACAAATACGGACGAGTTGATTCGTTTAAGACTACTTCGAGTTATGAATGTTGCAAATAATTAGCATAACTCGTGTCACACAAATTCACACCAGCAAAGTGTTTGGTGGAGATATTAACTTATATGATACACACGATTATTTTAATAATAAGGTCGATATTGCTTTAGTGGGTGACAGTGAAATCGTTCTTTAGGTACACTTCGAATCCTATATTTATATCCGAGGCATGTGTTTCATTTTTCAATGAATTTTATCATGAATCAAGTAATATATTTGTGTACGTATCGTACTAAACCTAATGTTTATTTGTTGCGGCCGCGGGAGTAATATAACAATTTACAATGACCGTAAAAATTAATCACTATCTACTCAATAAGAATTTAATGACTCAACTGTTAATAATGAGAAGGAACATAAAGCCAATAATACTCTGTATAGTGGCACTCGAATTATTGATATTATGTATTATGTAGGACGCAGTGAACCGAAATCTTATCACCGTAGCTTGTAATGGTGGCATTCAATATACACCAATCGATTATGCACATCAGTGGCCAAAGGATCGTTACCAAATTAACACAAATTGGCCAATGATTAGGTTTATTAATTAACATTATTGATTAGCTGCACATGTAAGCCCTTGTTTTGTTATTCATGGAATATTATGTTGTTATAATCTCACATTCGCTCTTAATAATAGATATATATTCATTATGTTCATCTATCAAACCTTATTCAGAATGTAAATTGGTTTAGAGATATTTATCTCCCGTTTCCGTTGTTTAATAAATAGGTACATATATGTACATTTTTCTAAAAGAACGACGAACACTATAGGGCTATTTCATCCGCAAATTGCCCCGTTCGAATGTATTTTCTACATAAGTGAAATGAGTTTTAACAAATGCACGAATTATACGTACGTTTTTAAGGCGAACATTCAAGGAACGGTCGCAAAAACCAAATAAGCTGAGCTAAGGTTCGAGAGCGTATCATTAATGACTTTTTGTCGTATCCGCTAGTGGGTAATGACTTTTTGCGCGTGGATAGGTACGTCGAAGTTCATTAATCAAAGACTGGGGCGTTATACGAGTCACGCTCGGATATAATATTAATGGATATTATTCAGGATGAAAGAATAAATGTTAAGTATAACGGAAGGTAAGGCATAATATGAGGTCCGATAAAGATGTTGTTAAACACAGTACGTAACTAAATAATTAAACGTCAACAGACCCAATACGAATACCTAACAAGGCCAAAAGAAAAGTTTAGAGGGTATCATTAACGACTTTCTGTGCGTGAATAAGTTGAAGTTAATTAATCAAAGTCCCAGAAAAATGCGAATATCAACCCCAGGTATGAGTAAATGTCAACTAGAGACTGTTATTATATAATTTTGAGGAAAGATTAATTGTGTTTAATCATTTTCACACCAGCCCCTGCACCTCGGCGCCAGGAGCGTTGGAAAATGGACTGTAAATGTATGACAGATGTATTTTTATACATGCTTTCATTCATTGCTTTTCTTTTTTTACTTTTACTGTTTTGACTTTTTGAATCTAGTTTCGTTGTGTATCTGGTTAATTCCCAAAAAATCACATGTTTAATACGTATTAAAAACGTAACGTCAGGCCTATATGTCGCCGAGGAGGTAGGCACAGGAGTATAGTGCATTCCCACGTTTCACCAGAACTTACACTTACATCCCACTATGGAATAGGTCTATTGCCATGCCATCCATTACTACCAATTTACAAGATAGAAAAAACTAATAGCACCCTACCCGAGGACTTCTCGATCCGTAGTCACGCTTGCGACCTACCTCAATATTATATTAACTATTAATATTAAGAACTGGTCTGCCAACCCGCACTTGGCCAGCGTGGCAGACTACGGCCTTAACCCTCTCAATATGAGAGGAGACCCATATTCCA
>DWEE01000385.1:0-17873 GCA_018245755.1 Parelbella macleannani | reverse complement strand
GACTAACCACATGGTAAGTACAGTAGTCTCGCATTCTAGAAAATTTCTTTAACGCACTCAAAAACACATGTTGCAGTGAATAAACCACTCCACTAGTATACTTATAAGGATCTTTGTTATACTATTTATAAAGAAGGTTATAGCTGAAACAAAGTACGACGGGCACCTACGTGTTGTTTCATACTGGAACAATATTTGGGCAGAGCGCCCATGTCACACGAACCATTCCATTCAGGACGAGACGATTACGACACGTCAAAAAACTAACAATATATAGAAAGGATTAAACCAAACTGATTAAAGTGAATGTAAGATAAAACGTATGCGAATAAGTCGTAAGATAAGATCTTATTCCAACTGAGGGGATATTCATTATTACATTTAAAATATATGAGATAATGATAACAAGGAATTAGTATGGAATTCTAAGAAACAAAAAACAATTAAAAAAAGAAGTAGAATTCTTAATTAAGTGTAAGTGTTAAACAGACTGTTCAGAGCCAGCAACACTTCCATAATTTTATTTCTATTTCAAACGTACGGTAAGCAGACACTGTCTAAGGAGAAAGCATGTCACATTAATCATGACAGGTCGAAGAATGACAAATTTGTTATTGAAGAGCGCAAAAAGCGAGTACTATTCGAATTCTGATACAAATAAGCTGAAATGTCAGATGAACACCGACTGGTCTCCATGCTATTCATCTACCACTTGTAAAATCTTGCACATAGCGCACTTGGCAGTTTAGTACAACTTATTATATTTCAATCGTTAGTTAGTTTCATGTCCAATGGCGTACCCGAAAGAAGGAAGGGTGGCCGCGTGTACTTAACCATCATTGGGGAACATGACATTAGCAGGAAATATTATACAATAAGTAGGTAACAATAATAAATAACAATTATTATACAAATAGGCCTCGACCTTAACATGTCATTCGATCACTTGTTCCTCAATCGTGAACAACATCATTGATAAAAATCATTATCATCTCTAACATGATGTTCTGTCTAAATTCTATAATCATCAGCGTCATCAACTCTTTTATCGTTCCAGTGTTGGAGACGAGCACAGGAGATATAAGAAACATTTCGTATCGTACCCGTCCCGTACACTTAAAAACGAAAACTTTAATTACTCTTTCAATGACTTCCCTCTCGGTGACACTGCGGTCAGCCGGCTGGCGGTCGGCTTTATTAGATTATTGTGTCATATAAAAACCAATGGAGGAGGCATCCAATGAAGCAAGTTTAGAAAATGCAATCAAATTAACTTATTTATATGGTCTTTAATTGTTACACTAGGTGGTTATAAGCTTTTAAAATTATTTTTGCAAATAGGTACAGGTGGAGCAGCGTGGTGGATTATGGTCCATGCAACCATTCTCAGCATTGGGACGTAAGAAAGGTTGCAAGTCGTGACCAAATACATGCAATCCATCTTTACCCTCATAATGTACTGGTCAATTTGTACGAAAGCTACATAAAAAATAATTCTAACTCTCCCCTGGGAATTACCCTACTCTCCAGTGTAAAAATCTTATCAGATCTGAGCTTGTAAACGGACAGATAGGTATGCAGATGAAGCGAAAATGGTCCAGCAGTGAACTGAGATAGCGTGATGATGGTAATGTATTGTGTTTATCTGTCTTTAGTTTTATTTTATCATATGATAGGCTAGCTAGCATTTGACCACGATTCCGTCGGATGGATAGCGCAGATGTGTCCTAATATGGAACACGCATGTGGTTTCTATCCAAACCAACCTGCAGTCAGGTGCTGGACACCACCTGGTGTCCGGGTCAGCGGCGAGCGCTCGTCTCACGGAGAACTCCTCGTATTTGTCATATAACGTCTGGTTGTCCACGATTCTACGGACATCTGGAATATAGACAATAATCAATATTAAAATCGATTAAATCCAACTATAGGTTGGTATTTACTTATCCAACACATTCTATCTTTATATATCTTATATAAAATATGTATACAAATTAGACATATAATAATAGACATTCTTGAAGCAGCTCGTGTAAGGTGGAGTTCGTGTGATTAATTAATTAATCAAGCCGTCCCAGTTTTTAAAACACGACTTCGACGGTATGAGAGGGAAAAGGAGGGCGGTGTGGGGAGAAAATGGGTTAGTAATAAACAAATTTGTTAATTTAAGACATCTGGATATCATATTAGCGCAAAGATAAAATTATAAATGCAATGTAAAAATTAATTATCAATGGTCATTGGAGCTACAAAATAATTTCATGTAACATTAAATTATTTTTTTAAGAGTATGAATTTACGTAGATAGGTATTGAAAATTAGTTTCATTCTAGACTTGAGTATGTATATCTAAACGCGGTAGAAAAATATTTTATAATTTAAAATAGGATTTTAACATAAATCGGGTAACATCAATCAAGTGAATGTATTAGAACACATTTCGAACAATTTTATGGCAAGACAAAAGCACATTTTATGTTCAATACTGTAAATAAGCGTGAATATTTTATGTGTTATTAAACAACACAAATAATAATTTTAAATATTTAATCAATTATTCAAAATTAAATTCAATAAAGGTACTGCGCTAATAGCACAAAAGTGGATTTATTGACTTTGATACTGGATCCCTAGATTCCCATCCCGTCGTAGCCTAGAACGCTGTATCTAGACTAATTGGACGGTCGGCATCCGCCACGAGATAGTAATTGAGGTATCGACATAATACATGACATTCTAATTAATAGCTATGTAAAATTTCTAATATTCATATTTACGCTTTGTCGATAATAGGCCACGACAGTTTATGTTCGGATGTGAAATATTCGAACAGTTTAAAACAAGAAAAACAGTGGCTACATCCATAACGAGTATCCGAATCTTTTTCATACATACATATATGTAGATTCGTCATAGTACAGATAAGTAAGGTATCAAAGTGCGACATTCCCAGCAGTGCGTCAATAGCACTGACGTTAGATAGTATCCAAGGCCGAGTAACCTTATCTTTTGATACTACGAAACGTGTGGAGCAGCGAGAGTATACGAACAGACACGACTCCTAACTTCTAATCTCATATAAGACCACAAGCGACCATGCTATTAACAGGAAAAGACTCGGTAGGTCACAAATTCTGCATAGCTTGGTAACTGTGAGGTTAAGCTGATAAAGTATGGTAGATAAGAAGATAAGGTAGGTCCTTAAAGCATTCTAGATGGTGTCACTTGGGCTCGCCACCAAGCTTGGTAAAGCTGTAGAGGCCATTAGGCTCAAGAGCCAAGCGCGAGCAGTTCCCAATGTCTTGCCGGCTTAGGAGAGCTCTCTTTGCGCTTTTCTTGAAGAACCCGATATCACAGTGCCCTTTATTAAATAAAAAAGTCCCTTTACAAGGCAACGTGTTTAAATGACGAGGCTCTCCAAGACGGGTATTGTTCGATAAATCTTGTACACACTATTTTCTCGAGAGTACCTATGAGTATATACTGTATACACATTTATGTGTGCGTTGTAGAAAACCAAAGAGAGCGGATCAGAATGGTAGTGTAAGATTTAGGGGGATAAAAAAGACTGCTGACGGGACACCAATGAACAGCATGTACTTGTACAGGTTCCGAGAATATACCTTACCACCCTCTCTCCCACCCCTTTCGTGATTTAAGTGTAGTGTAATAATAGGTAGGCGATTGAAAATTAACCAATGGCCGGCAGGTGCCGTTCGGGTGCAATTAACGTGCATCGGCGTGTATTAAACCTCATCACATTATATCTGCCTCGTTGGTCGAGCGTAGTTGTAGAATGTGGGCTCAAGATAATCAAAGTAAACTTTAAGCTCCATAAATTTACTTTTGAGATATTACTACAAAACTGTTGAATATGACTACAAAAGACATTGAAAAATAAATAATTATTCGCAACCCTGTTCCTATTTTAGACGAACCGAATACAAACCGGCAACCCTATTTAAAAGACTATTTTCACAGTTTGTCGCCAACCCAGTTTCCATAGAAAGATTACATTTTAGGTCAGAGCGTGAAGAAAAATAAAGTCAGCGCTCGCTTAGTAGATATATTCTAACTGAATTTCAAGGCATGTTATGTTTATTTATATTAAACATATGGTACGTCTACTACTTTAGGAAATAAGGGTTTCTGTTATTGCAATATTGAAGAATTTAGCTCATATTGCGTCAAGACCGTTTATACTGCTCTCTGCCTACCCCATGTGGAACTTGCATCATAATAAAATAATAATAATTAGTCTGTATGCAGCGACTGCTTTGATATATCAGGTTTGAAGCGTGACATAACCCTATATTCAGAATCTATTAATGAAGAAACCTGTCCGTTACTAATATTCCTATGTGACGTGGCAGTGTCTATGGGTTGCAGTGAGCCCAACACCATCGCGTGATCTGAATCCACAAGTACAACTTCTACTAGTCTTGCGTGAGGTAACTTTAGTTTTACATCTCAATACACTTGTAGCTTTAATCGATACCAGTACTCCCACGGTTGAAGGCTATATAAGACAAACGAAGGTAGTCAGACTAGCCATTTTGACGTAAACCTTACCGAGAAAGTGGCAACGAATATGTCATAAGTATTTTTCGTTTATTTCAAAGCCGTACTGGTCTGCTATGCATCAGTTATTCGTGCAGGATTATTATCAACAACGTCTCATATTTAGATAGCCGGACTGGACTACTTATTTGTTAGTTCTATAGAATATAAAAAGAAAAAAGTACTTTATTATGAGATAAAAATATAAGGCCGTAGATAGTCAGTCCCAATTTTTATTATATTTGAAATTTTATGATTCGCAGGAAACGAACTTTCTTATTAATACATAAAAAAACATATACAATACAAATATACAACGATACAAATAATATTTATGCCCATAGTACTACGTAACTATATACAAAACAAAACATAAAAAATGATGTAGTATTTTTATTTTACTATGAAATTATAGACAAACAGAAAAACGGACGAACACAGATAAAAACACGGACACAGGCAAGGGCACGGACAGACAGACAGACAGAGTTACTTTTGGCATTCAATGATAATATTAATATACGTATAAATGGAAGTAATCTTATCTGGAACGTTATTCAGCGTGAAATATAAATTTATAATGTACGAACACAAAGCAGTCATAAATCGTTAAATTTCGAATAATGAGTAGGCACTATCATTTCACAGAATCGATTGAAAGTTCCGGTTTGCTTGTCTGTTACCAAAGAATATCTGGTTAATATTGTGAAATATATATATTGCATTGTGTTCTATTTAAATGCCTTTCATACATTCCGACTTTGTGCTTTGTGCTGGCCGATCCGTACCTTTGTCTTTTAGCACACTGATGTTAAGATCGAATTCTTTATTAAAAATTAAGTCCTTTGCATCGCTTCGATTTAATTATTTTTATTTAACAATAGTTTAACGTTTGCCTGCAGTTTCAACTGATGGAAAGCGAGATGCAGCCTAGGATGTATGTAGCACGATTGGTTGCCAGAAAGTGCCTATTCACTTTTGTCTTGAATAATATCTGGTTATACGAATCAGGAAAAATGAACTCCTGTTGAAAGTCCCACTCTTTCGCAACCTGCAGCAGAAACGATTCGGAGAAATGTTTCGTACTACTCAGAGCATTGGTCTATAAGATGTGAATGGTTGCCTGCGATACGTCTAGACGGCCGATGGTAGACTGGAGCAGGTGGGACCAAATGATGAAGCTCTTGTGCGAACTTTTCAAAATATATCCGATAGAAAATAATAAACAAAACAAATAAATAATGGTTGAGTAGTGTTAAGTTAATATACCCTTCAACCAATGAAGACCTTTTTATCAATATATTAATATCACAATCGGAAAACAATTTATTCGGATCTAAACAGCAATTGGAGGATTACGATAGCCCGAGACAATTGCACAAAAAAAATCGAACAAATTCGCATGGAAAACATTGGAAAATGTGGGATGGAAAACATTGGAAAATGTCATGCAAATTGATCGGGTACAAATTCATAGAAAAGTATAACAGCCATTATACAGTCCTCGGGCCGGCCCGTTTATTCGCGGAATGTACACCGATATTTGTAGAAACCGTTCAATATTCAATGCCCCAATTACACTAAACCTCACCTTATAACCGGTCACTAATGTTTAGGGCTGGGCACATTCATTCGTCTACAAAATTCGTTGCTACAATGCTGAATTGAAATTGTGTCTCAAGTATTGCTCGACTTATTAATGTATCGGTCTTAAATGCTAGACTTATTAATTTATCGGTCTTACCGCGTTCATATTTATGCACTCGACACACCTTTGTCATACGGTCGGTAGTTCGATATCTAGTTTTGCGCTGACCCCAAAACAGAATCAAAGTTAAAATTTTACGTCAAATCTCTATCGGTTAACGGTAATGCATATTACGAAGGCAATGTTAAGCCAATTACTAAACTTCTATCTGTACATCTAAAATCTTATTGATAAATGGAAATGTCTTATTCTTCTGAAATGTCTTATTAGCCTAAACTAAAGCTGGCATTCCGCTTCTTCAGTATCGTGATGATTAAATAATGACTAAACGTGAGAGAGATATACATATGTGTATGTACATATATGTTCATCGGTAGACCGATGTGCGATAAGCAGAAAGAACAAAAAGAGGAATAAATATTTGTTTCATTGTTAGATATTGTCGTAACTAAAATCAGTCTTCTGCAACGAACAAAATCACGATGCTTCATGGACCTTTATTTTGTTTCGACTATAAGCCTCACCTGAAGGATGCATGTTCTCGTGGCACACCGGACAATTGACGGGCACTCTGGCTTCGAATATCTCGATGGCGAGGTATTGTCGAAGACATGGCTCGCAGCAGCGATGCGCGCACCACGCGAGCCGCACCATACTGGACGAGCTGAACGCGGACAAGCACAGCGGACAGTCGAGCACATCGCCCTGGAACAAGTAGATTGAAAACATTGACGGATGTCCCGATAGAAACCTGGAAAGCTATGGAAAAGTCTCAAAAAATATCTGTAATCCATTATCATATAATAAGTTAACCCCAAGATTGATAATATTGTCATCATATTCATCATCATTAACATTTATAATGTTCGCCTATTTGACAAAGGTCTTCTCTTAGAATGAGAGTGCAGTCGCCATACTGGCTTGATGCGGATTGGCAAAAATCTCACACCTTGGGAACTCTAAAATATACAGATTTCTTCACGATATTCTTTTACGCAACATCGAATACTAACGAAATCACAAAAGCAGCAGTCAAAAACAACGATTATCGAGGCGAATTCTCCAAATTCAGTACCCACTGTTGACAATTGCAAGTACTTTAATATCCAATATAATTCTACAGTTGAATAAATAAATGAGATAATTGTATTAAAATATAATCAGTGTTAAAACCAGCTTATATTTCTGTAACAAGAAACTGAATTATCTACGAGTTCGATGAAGCTGAATGTGTTATAATTAATACATTCAGCACAAAAACTTGAATATTCAGACACCTATAGATTATTTAATGATGAGGGTTCCACCATTCATGTTTCGGACGGGAGCTGTTGAATCATGGAAAATGATTTAATAATTTCATACGGGTCAGAGTATCGTGGGCCGGATGTGACGTCAATGTGACGTCAAAGTGTAGAGATAAGCTTTTACGGACCGGAAAATGTTAGAACTTCGATACTTCCATGCAATTAAATTTCATAATTTCTGTTTTGTGAAGACGAAGATTCTTACAGACAAGAGACTTTTAACTGGTATCGATAAAGATACGTCTACATAAAATATGTAGAATAATGCTTGAAGTTTTATTTATGTACAACTTCATATAAAGAAAGTGGACAAAACAAACAACGTCGAAGCAATTCACGAGAAATCATTTGATGTGATATTAATTTTATAGCATCTTTGCTGGAATGGAAGGTTATACATAACAGAATCCATGGAGCTCAAATCATTTGGGAATACAGTGGGAAACTGCTTTTGATTAATTTTCTAGTATATTCTGTGCGTCAGAATGATGTATTAACAGGGGCTAACATAACTCGGGTAAATTGAAATCTGACTCTTGATTTGACAGGGTGTGTTGGGAGTTTGTTGTTTGAAATAACTCGTAGAATAAATGATGAGTTCGCCTGTAAATCTCTAAGGTGTTGTTCAGTTTATTTACTCTTTTATTTTCCTTCAAATTGGTTATCATTTGAACGGTTAGCTTCATATGAGTGTAAAGTATTCAGTATTTCTCTTCGTGAATGTATTTAGTTTTTGACATGATACAGAAGTTTTTTCTATCTCGTATGTTTGTAATAGACGCAAATCGTCCAACGGAATTCAAACTTATAATTGTATGAAGAAGATGTGTTAAACATCATTAGCTATCCAACTCAATTGCTCTATCAGCAGTGCTATGATCTGAAAGGATAGATATAATTCACTTGGTTTTCTCTGCGTAACCCTTAGGGATCTGTTGTGAAAGTAATAATAAAATTCGTTGTGAAAATAATAACATAATTATTATGTGTTTCATTTTAAATAATTATTATGTTTTTGATACACGTGAAAAAAAATCTGAAAAGTATAGTGATGCAGTTAAGGGAGATTCTGGGGTTTAATTTTAGAACAAAACACGCGGAAGATTAATTAACATTGTTACATGTAACATGGGAGTTTTGTGACCAGTTTCCGCTGAACTGGATGATTTATTGCATGTTGATGTTGCTATGGACCAACGTACATCAGCACGCGACGCCAAAACATAGTTAAGTTGTTGAGAGACAAATCTATTTGTGGCATGCACGTTATAATTCCATTATCATTTCTCGTTTTGGTGGACGTTAGATCGCGTTGGTTGTATTAACGTTTATATTTCAGGTACTGGCTGATATAAATTTTATAATATGTGTTAGGAGCGCTTCCTTATTGTTAATTTAAATATAAATTTAACACATTTTATTTCTTTGATCGCGTGTCACGTTCTTCTGTATAGTGCCGTCTGATTTACTATCGGTGAATTGAATTTTTAGATCTTGCCCTCTTGCAATTTAATTTTTACTTACATTGTGTTTTTGTTTAGAAGCAATTTTTATGTTAATAATTCCTATTACCTAATAATTGTAGATTACAGTAATGGAAAAACATGTTTGCTTTTGCTCTCTCACGATGCCGCCTCAATTCAACATGTTTTAAAAGTTCGCACCAAAATCAAGTGGACAAATAATTTTAAGCGGTTATTTTTCTGTAGTGTTATTTTTTTAATGTTTAAAAATACATATAAATATTCAAACAAACGTTTTCTCAATTTGTAAAGGTTAATCAAAATTTTTTAAATATTATAATTTAAAATATTTATATTATATTATATTAATATTTTGTATTGTATTTTAGATGTATCTCTTTGACTGTTTTATTTTAAGTAGTGTATTTTAAAGTCTCTGGTTGACATGTAACCAGAAATAATATTTTTTTTTCTCCTGTTTACATCAGGCCGTGTCTTATGCTCCAGTTCTTTCAAATGACACCTCGTCATGTTTTATACAGCTGTATTCGATGGGAATTTTTAAAATATTTGAAAAAATTTTTTTTGACATATTTTAATGATTAAAGAAATATATCGTCCATCAAATTACAAACTATACAGGTTGTCATAAATATTTTCCAGGGTGGTAGGCAAACATAATACACTACAAAACTAAAATACAAAGTATTTTAATATACAATTATTGTAAATACAACACCTGTTGTAGATCATACATGTAACATTATGTTTGTTCCTCTAATATTTAATCTACGATAAAAGTGTTATGTTTTATAAATCACATTAAACATACCGCAGGTCATTAAACTTTAATTTGAATACAATCGGCAAACAAGTAGATGCAGTGTTACAAAAAATATATATTACCACAAACATTACATTACATGTGTCGAGATGCGAGCATGATATGTTCGGCAATATATTTAAATAGAAGGTGCAAATGATTTTGATCCTTATGAACTGTTTATTTTTTTCATATTGAATAATTGAACTTTTTTTTTGCAATCAACGATCGTGACTTCATTTGCGCTTTATCGGTCCGAAGCAATGTTTTATGCACATCGTCATCAGAACCACGAACTAAATGATTACTTCTGCTGGATATTTGTATACCCGTTATTATATATTACGTATCGGTATAATAAACAGTTAGAACAGTGATCAAGTTTTTAACGGGATTATATTTACGGATGCAGTCCTTTTTTCGCACAACATTATTTAAATTGCAGTATTGTCAAAGTAACAAGTGTATACGTTATGTTAATGAAATAAAATTAGGATAGTATAATAAAGTGGATACGCAATATTTCGGCCCAGTTTTTATAACTATGTACTTTAAATTTAATATCTATCAAGTATCTATGTAAAGCAAACGAGAAGCAAGATTTGATTTGTTAGGTACATACCTACTTCACATCAAACATCACATATCCGAAGAGGTTACTAATACATCAGTAACACCTTGACAGGTTTCAGTCATTTTCTTTAAGTTTAGAAATTATTTCAACTATCGTTATTATGAGTATTGTTACAACGATCAAAACTAGTTCACAAAAGTCTCTTTGATTATAATATCTACGGTGAAGTTGGGAGCTAAAATTATTTTATGGTGGACGTAAAAAGTTCGTATCGGTAAGTCGGCGATGTGAGAAATTGTTTCAGTATGAATTTGACGCGTAAAGGCACGTTCATACACTGACTTGACAATGCTCCCACTATTCCAGTTCAAGCTTATATGTATTGATTAAATAATCAAGTCTAATGACTCATTACTGAATTTTAAATTATGTTATTTCTGTATGACACAATTGCCGCGTGTATGTCACACGTCTGCTCCACTTACATCCCGCGCCGGCCCAGCGTACATCTTTCGTCCGCCCAACGTATTACCCGCGTTAGCATCGTACCCGCCCGGTAATTGTTCTTATTAGATCTTGCTCAGTATCAGACACGTTATGATACCATCAAAATATTTTTACCTATTGAAATAAATAGAATCCAAGCAGTATTTCAATATTAGTCATTTAAGTAGCTTCGAAGCCTCGATGCCTATTTTTAATATGCAATATTTGTTATAAAGTTTAATATTGTGAGTAAACGAAACAATGTGTCATTGAAATATCTTAATTATTATGCACCTCATTGATACACAATAGTTATAGAAACAACGCTCTATTCTATTGTGCCCTTCATCATTGTAACTTGAATAAAAACATCCGTTTTCTTCACATTCTTTATTAAGCGTTAAAATATTATAACAAAAATAGCATTTGGACAATATCGATACGGAGATTTCTGTAAGTGCTCAATCCCAAGATTTTGTAATCAGTACCGAGCAAGTCATCGTTGAAATGCTTGATGACGCAATCATGCAAGTACTTGCTTTCTAATAAAAAGTACCTAATTACACGTAATTCTTTAAAACGGAATAACTATATCATCGATTACTGTTGTCCTGATTATATAGGGGATCTTGATACATTGCGTTTGTAATATGGTTGGATGAAACGACGGAGATAAAAGCACAAGCATCGCAAATGAGGATAGAAAGCTGTGTGAGAGCGGCGCGTTTGCGGTGCGGGTGCGGGGCGGGAGCGACGCGCTTAACGCAACTAAAAATCGCGTGGAATAAACTATAAACACGACCTAATTCGACCCGGGCGACGAACGAACAGCGTGACGAAAACAAATTTATCGTGTCTCCTGAGAGTGTAGCGATTTATAAAGATTGATCACACACGAGTGAACGCCGTGGCATAATGCCGGAATTGTTGATACGATTTTAACTGAAATTAATAAGCGAATTGTCTGAACGAAGGCATCGGTAGCAACTAACAAGTTCTTCTTGTATACGGCCCTGTCACTTGTAGGTATATAAATAAACTGTTTATTTATACAGCTTCCTATCTCGTTACGTTAGTTACGTTTATGTCCCACCGTGGAATAGGTGGTGAGCTTATTCAACATACACCGTGTTTGATAACCCAGAATCCAAGCCACTACTAGAAATTTCTACTAGTAATTGTCATTTAGAAAGATCCAATATTATCCGATCCAGGATTCAAACCTAGGACCTTTCGATCAGCATTTGCGGTGGCATCAAATAAAACAAGCAATACACTTTAAAAGCTTTTAACATTTATATTATAAATTTTTGGGACGTTGAAAATGTCAAAAGTATATTGAGCAAAAAATTCTCAAAGCGAAACATTAAATATTGTATGATGTTTCCCTTTCTATCATATCGAGAGCGTCGCCGGGGGGTGCGAGAACAAACGTACAAAAGCTTTTGAGCATTTATTAATACGAAAGGTTAATATTTTATTGTTTACGTCAAAAGCACTTTTAATAGACGAGTGGGTAGGTATATTTAAGTATATAATGTGACGACTTTGTGGAAAGAAGAGGGTTAAGAATTTCACTATAGCCGTAGCGAGCAGCAGTCGGAAGCAGTCGCCGCCGCCCACGGACATCTGCAATTGACGTCAAACAGGACTATAGGACTAACACTGTTAATGTCGATGCAGCTAATATAAGTTGTTAATAAACGTGTACTAGGAAAGGTCAAATTCAGAAACATCATCTATCTTCGGCCAGTCGTGATCCACTTTTAGAAAATCAACTCTGCTTTACAGTAAGCACAGATAATAATTAATCATTCCACGATGAAAATCTGAAAGAAAAATTCTCTTGCAATTTGCTAAAAGAGAAAGACGAAATTCGCGAAATTAAAATGAAGACTGTTAGTACAAAGGGCGCCGGCACCGAGTAATGACTTTTTAGTTCTACTGATCTGCCCCAGTTCGGCGCGGGAAGCTTTCTCATTTTGCCCCCGGGGGTAGAAATGTTGCTTTTGACATTCATTACATTAGCCTCTCTGCTGCGATATTTTTAGGAAACCTCTCGTACTTCGCTACATATTTTTTCTTGTTTTTTCTTTGTCTTTCAAGCATTCCTTGTCTCTTAACGTTATTGGTTAATTTTCTCAAAACATCTTGTAGCGTTGATTCTAGATATAGTTTGTGATGGGCTTACATCGAAACAGGCAAGTTCATGTGAGCAAATTCGCGAGGAAAAGTATAATATAAAAGTTTCCTGTTAGTACAATGTTGATTATAATGATCTCCGTTCTTCGGCCAGTGCTAACCCAATACGTGTTCTTACGACGTCTACAATATAAAGCTGCACATGAATCCTCTAGTAAATAAAATATTCTAGATACGTTATATTATGATCATTTACGAAACGGTTGATGTTCTAGTCGAAAGCGCTTTGAATCCTATACTTATCTACCATGCACGCACTTGCACGGACACACAAACATATACATATAGGTATACTATACATATGTACAAATATACATATTAATATTATGTAACTCTTTATCAGCACAAATACGGACAAAATAACGCGAAGTTATCTAGTCGATTTCTTGTACAATTTAAGCACTCAATGAATTAGGACTTTCAGAAGTTTCACGCTTTAGCGGGTTAAATTGATCGTAAAAGGTGAAAGAAACGAGAGGGCGTCATTTTAGAAGTTAGAAATATAAAAGTTACTAATTTCGAATCAGTTTGACATTTGACGGACAGAAGTAGGAAGAATAGGTTCTTAATATTAAATTATAATATTAAATCATTTATAAAAATTTTGTAATAGGTATACATTTAATAACATTTAATAAATTATCGGATATTAAAGCCATTTAAAGCACAGTTTTAAGTACCATTCACAATCGTCGGTCTAACCACTCTTATCTGTTTGGCGATTGTGAAGTACATAATAATAACAATATAAGCAGTAATAAAATACGTTTGGACACAACAAAGTTATAACCTAGATCACTGAACAAGCACTGTGACAGACTGATGATGATGATGATGATGATTTAAATTCAAGGAAAGCTACAATAAAAAAAATTAATAACTGTACCGATAAATTTGATTACTACAAAATTTAATATATGTATATTGTATATATTTATTTATACAGATTGGTAGATAACGCCTGGCCCCTTATCAGTAAGATAAAGAACCTATTTAGATAGTCTAATACCATCGTAATATAACCGAGTACTTAGGTACTGATGGACGGAAGCATAAAAGTGATCAAACCCGAACAACGATATTGATCCAGACTGATCGTTGTATGAAATGGAATGGCATGCGTACATTAGGTGTTGAAAGTACAAAGTTTTCTATAATCGTAATAATAATTGAATGTCTGTGGTACCTATGTTAATTTGCTTTATGCTAAGTCAAAATATTAACAATAAAAAAATTAAACAATAAAGTTACAATAAAAAAATCCAAACTTTACATATTGTGCACGGAACGTTCTCGAGAACAACAAAACTCAAAATACGTCTTACAACATTTGTTGTTCTCTGTCTACCATACAAGAGACATGGCGTGATGGTATAATTATAATATAAACAATAAACATGACTATGTTGGAGGTCATTAGAGCACGGCGTCATAAATATTACTTAGGAAATCAAGACAGATCAAGGCCTCTCGAACGAAGTTAACTTTTGAATAAGGTTACTGTGTAAACGACGATTAATTCTATTTTGACTGGCCCGTTAGACGTTTCTCACAGTGACTATATTTTGTAATATTTATGTATATTATAACACAATTTACGTTTAACGAAAGAGTCAAGATGAGTCAGCGAAAAGTATCATGTTTAGGAGCTTTCAAGTTAATCAATATTTTTGATTAATTACAAGTTTTGCACTAAGAATTTGATTGAGTCTGACTTTATGTTTCTTTACTACGAATTATATGGATTCTGAGACTAAGCATTTATTGAGGCCGAATTTACGTTGGTTTACGAATTGTATCGATTATGACCTTTTTAATAAAGACATAAACGCTCTAGAACCCCGGAATCACAAATTTTCTTCGATCGTACCTTTTAATTACGTCTCTTTAATTATTACTCTCGGTAATAGCAGTGTTCAAGAGAAAGTGTAAAAAAGACCGTGTCGTTTCTAAATAACGAAACAGCCTATAATTTAAATTTATTATTTAAGACGACTCTATTAAAATACATGTGTAGTTATCATAGCTACAAAAAAAGTACCAAAAGACGTACAACGTTATGCTTTTAAACAATATAATATGCTAATTCGCGCACTGACATACCAGTGATACCAGGCATATACGCACATTTGCACGCACACACACACACACATGCAACCACGCACTCACTCACTTTTCTATAACAGCCTTTCACTATTTCTATTGTACCTATGATTTGTTACCCACAACAACATTCCATGTTGCGTTTGACTGGGATGTGTAAAGGTGGAGTTGCATACTATAGTGAACCAAACGGTCGGCACACATCAGATCAAACATAATAGGATCACAACACATCGGCACGCGCGCGAACATCTGTTCGTGCTCGTCACGTCGCGTCACGCCCGCACTATACGTGTACTCGTACCGTTCGCAGGGGCGGGCCGATTGCGTCACGTGCGTATCCCGGTGAGATTAATGAAGGTACGTCGACCGACCAGCGCTGCGATAGATATCGCCCGTGATCTCAATTCTTTTAGTACATACACTGACACACACACATACGGCCCATATTGCTCACAACCATCGGACTGCAGTGTATAAAGAGAAATCTGTCACATTGCTGATCATATTACTCGCCGATGGTGGCATGGTGATACAGTGGTGACCTTGAGCGCTCAGCTGGGCGTTGTGAATACGTGTCACTAGCGTCATGGGACAAACCCTTGCGTGGTGATCACAACTTATTCCCCAGTGTGTACAGATGACTATTCAAGACTTGCCGCTGTTGGATAGTAATCACCCTTACCACTAAATGAGACACATTCTCTGCCGCTGCCGCTTTGAAGTTAAACACAGATAAAAGGACAAGTAAAATATAATTCCAATGTTTTTCTTGAAACTGTCACCTGTGTTTATATTTTTAATTTTTTCTTGACATTCGATTATATGACACCGTGTAATTGATTAATATTTACTAAGTTGACATTAATTAATTAATTTTGTTAAATTGACATTGGCTATACTATCGAATTGGGAAATCTGTTATGATAAATATAGTCTAAATTGTAATTGGAATAAATAAAGCTATGTACATATATATCAGCTTAGTATTAAATTATTTTTTTTTTTTTTTATTATATATAATTTTTTTTTTTAGTATTATATTACTTGTACAGATAAGAAGATCAGTTGCTACCAGCCTATTCAGCTGACAGCTACATAACATACGAAATGTGATCATTTTTACCCTTCACCTCTGTTCAATTATCATGTGAAACATACATATACTCGCAAATGAAACACGAACATGTCTTATAGAGATACACTTAATGTTGTTGCCACACTCGGCTAAAGGTGATCAAGCCGCGGGACAGGTCGTGAGGCGCCCGTGTGAGCCGCGGGGGCGCTGTGTTGCAATCAGTATTCGTACGTTATAAACATGGTCTGCGAACGAAAGGTTATTAAGAGAGCGATGAGTGTACAAACATGCCAGGTCCGTGAAGATAGAGATGTTTGGCATTCGGTGCTCTCTGCCTACCCCGTAAGAGACCGGGCGGGATAGTACCTATAATATGTTTACGTTATTAATTTATGTAGGTATTTGTTAAATTTGTATGTATATTTATTTAGTTATTCATTATTGGTCTTGTTTTGACAGTTATTCAAATATATTTTAAACTAATTTAATTGCATGTGACTTCCCTCCCTCAATGAGCTTCATCTTGCCCTGCCTTCGGTTTCGGGCGCTCTACATCACGTTCTATTACAGGCCTATGTCCAGCAGTGGACTTACATAGGTTGATGATGATGATGATTATGTCATACACAGGGACAGATCCAATCTCCGAGCCATTACTAGACATTTTTACTAGAAAATATTACATACATATATGTACATATCGTCTTAGAAGTTTCAATTTTTTTGCATTGCTCTAAGTCTTAGAGTGTAAGACTTGCTGCGCCGAATATGAATAAAGAAATTTAAATTTCCTTACATAATTTAATATAGGCCTGGATATACCTACTTTATCGATCGGTTGCCTAGGACCATTTATATTTTAATTACCACCTGCTGACACTTTCTGTCTTTGTTATCGAATATAAAGTAAAAAAGTGACAGATAAACGAACAAAGATAAAAAAGTACCTATATCGCGTTAATATTATTATTGGGTATGGACATGGATATATTTTATTATCACTGTTATCACTGTATACGACATAAATGTTCGTGATAAGAGTGTTTGGCATATTTTTCGCACTGATTGATAAGCATCACAGCAGTCAGTTTCATATTATTGAAGATAATATATACATACATATATTTTATATTATAAATACATACATACAATTTATATGGATTATGTGGTTGTAGCAGTGCAGAATAAGATTTACTTATATTATTCATTACTGTAGTAACAGGAAAGTCGGCTTTTAATAATGTTGCACAAAAATCTTCTGGACTTTCCAGCTTACACAATTTAGGAGAACATATTTTCCTGTGCGGTTTAAAGTAAAAAGCAAACACCGAATCCAAAGATTGTACTATTTGCAGGTTGTATAGTTTAGTGAAGTTAGTGAAGCGAATCGTATCTCATTATTGCGTTATCCATCATTGTTTTCGTTTGTAAATAGATACTTGGGTATTGTATGGAAGAGAATTAAATACATTTGTTCTGCTTCCGAATACTTTATAATAATACTTTTACATGTACCCACTCTGACTAATATGTAGTTCGGAGTAATTCTTAAAACGGTATTAATTTTTC
>DWEE01000384.1:0-17880 GCA_018245755.1 Parelbella macleannani | reverse complement strand
AATTTATTACAGTTCAGAATTACGTAAAATTCAAACGGAAATATTTCCAAAATCTCAGCGTATTATTAAATACTCTCATTAATTAAACATTGAGGAAACTTCCGCCGAAACAAAACTCGAGAGTGGCGTTATTACATACATTAAGACGGGGATGGTGAGGTGGAATAAAATCGGTGAAAATTTCCAGGAGCTGGCGTTCGAGTTACGTAAAAGGAAATCAACAGCGATAACATAATTAGAATTAAATTTTCATTACGATACAATTATAATATATATTCTTACAAACATGATACATCCTCAAGAATAAGTATGAAATTGGATACATCCTACGTAACTAGTCCACAACACGTGACCTATATGTAAGTTTGTTGCTGATAGGAAATAAAAGTAGCGGCGAGAACCCTTGAAAACATGATTACTAGTTTTTTTAGGATTCCCTGCTGATTAACTGAGAAACCGAACAAAAGATCTTTTAAAACTGTTTTTTATTATTGTGTTCGAAATATCGTACCTACCTACCGTAGATCTTCGTTTTATCGTAGATAAGTCTTTTGCATGAAAAAAAATTGCTACCGTTTACTTCCGCCGAAGGGTAGTAGTAAAGAATTATAAAGAAAACATTACTCTTTTCACACAGAACAGAATGTATGATCTTTCTCCGTACTTGACGATCCTCAATAACGATCGAAAGCTTGGTGACAGTTTTTTTAACGTATAATTATACTAATATTGAATTCATCTTCTTTCCTTCCTTGGGCAATACAAGCCTTTGCGCGTCACTAAAACGATATTAATTTAGTTACAGACTTCACAATAATTGAATTCACCAAAGGAAATTATAGATAAATTTTACAGTACACAAGCAAAATCTCAAAAACAAAGGAAATCAAATAAGGATGAATAAGGGCGGAGATGTGGGAAGCGTTAATTCGTTTACATCAACCTTCCTCGGACGTCCAATTTCATCCATTTATGTTATCATTTGTACTCGGGCTTTATCTGTCTTATCTTCATTGTAAGGGATAAACAAGGGACCAACCACCCTGGCTTCTTGGATTTGTTCCTCCATTGGAGATAACGTCAGTTGTAGGGAAAGGATTTGGGCACCGATTATGAATTCAGAGTTGATAGATAAGTTCTTTTTTTCGAATTGGGTTGAATGCATAAATTGCTAAAAACATTCACATTATCTCAGTTTTAAACAGGTTCCGTTTTCGTTACAGAAGTTGAAAGCAATTTCATTGAAAGTATTTACAGCTTCATTTTAAAAGTTTGGTACACTTAAAGCCCCATTTCTTGTAATGAGCGAGTTGGGATAAAAGCCATAAATTAACGGCCTCCGTCCCCGGGAGCGCGGGAAGAAAATAATAAAAAAGCGTATTTACCGAGGTCTCGAAAAATTCATATCTTTTGGATTCTTTGCAAAATTAATTCATGGCCCATACAAACTGCCTACTCGGAGCGTCTCATTAATCTTGGAAGCTAAAAAAACATCCTCCACGATACCCAGGAGTACCCGAGTAGAGAAATAGCATCGTGTCTAAACTCAATTTGCGGTAAGCGGAAGAAAATGCTCAGCAACCGTAATGGCCGCTGTGAGCAAAGTAATTGGGTATTATTTATTAAGTCATTCGCAAATTTACAATATTACGACTTCAAATGGGTTATAAATTCATTATCTCCGATACAATTGTGGAATACATAATATTTGCATCACGAGAACATTGAAATAAACATACATACATATGTATATCACACGACAAATAGTTTATGTCATTTCATCAAGGAACGCGCATCAGCAACGTATCTCGACAACCAAAATCAATTTCAATCGAGCAAATTAGTTTAAAGACGTCTACTGTAAATAATAGATCTTTGACTATTTTACTATTAAATAATTCGTGAATGTTTATACACATGATACCTAAATCACGTACGGTTTTCGGGATGGCCCGACTAATTTCGCACCTATTCGAGGTCCTTCATGATGTGCTCCCGCCGCTTGCGGCGAGCACGCGGCGGATACTTTGACTTGTTATATAGTTAACAATGGTGTGTATAACGGTTTCTATCTATATATTTTCCTGTACAATACGGCACAACGGTACACATTCGCGATGATTGGCGTACGACCGTTAATGATCGCGCGCACGCAACACGTACCTACATACCGGTATCCGCTGTTGTCGCAATTCAGCTATTGCAAATTATATAATGCGGCGAGAACTTACTTAGGCACTAACACGAATCGCTATCGCCTTCAAGGTTTCCGGGCCAACTCGCAGTGTGTGAAATTCAAAAGAAATTCCAAGTTTTAACACAAAGCAGTTAGGTACATTTCAAAGTATACAATTTTGTATTTTTGCCTATTAAGATTATTTTTTAGTGTACCTACCTAATCGAAGCCAATTGTTGAATTGAATAGTTTTTCTTTTCTTAGAACTTTCTGTTTTTGGCACTTCATACGTAGGAATATCTCTTCCATCACAGCATTTTAAATTATCCAATTATAAGCAAACGTTATTTCCTATGTAAAGGTAGACTCGTAGCTAATTTAACTTGGGCCCGTGTTTTTACTTTTATGTTCACTGGATATTTAATAAATGTCTAGTTACCTTTGTTTACATACTTTTACGAGTTTTATAACCCTGAGTTCACGTTCACGAAGTGTTGCTATCGCTTCCAAGGTCGCTAAGACCGATTCGCTGGCTTTGTTTAATCCAGTATTGTTTCAGAGTAGGTACACTACAATCGATTTGGTTACAACAATTCTAGTTTCATAGACTTATGCCAGGACCCGAAGGTCATATGATTAGCCACATTATAGTGTTTGCTTTCAAGGTGCTCTGTGTCGTTCTAATATATTTTGTAACAATAGTTTTTTATTGCTTCTAGCTAGATAGATTTTAATCTTGAAACGATTACGGTTCTCGTTTTAAATGTATAAATTACAGCGCTCGTTTAAAAAAAATGCTTTTGTAATAAATGTTTGATCGACGAACAGGACATGTACGAAGCGAACTATGGTGATTTGTAGAATCGTACCAAAATTGCGCGTAACTAAATGGAAAGTGTAATACAAATAGTGCCTTAAAGAATGAGAATATTGTCCAAGAAAAATAAAAGGGATAACCAAGGGTACAAAATTTTAATGAAAAGAGTCATTCCTATTTAACGGAAGGAGTCATTCCAATTTAACGAAGAGTCATTCCTATTTAACGAAGAAAGCAATTCCCATTTAACGAAAGGAGTCTTTCTAATCGCGTATAAGTTCTGAAGTGAAGGGCAGACGACGGACCGTGACGAAATTTAATTTTTCGAACTTTGTCCTACGGTGTCAAGAAGCATTTAAATGTGAAGAAAATACATACATAGAAGACGTCCTCACTTCCACGCTGTGGAGCTCCCTTGACAAGACTTTCATGAATATGTTAAAGTTGTCCACGTAGCGTTAAAATAAATTGCTGAAATTTTTCATTCTTATTATATTACGTGTAACATTGTTTATAGAGATTTTGTTTCTGATCCTTATTGCAATATGTTAGATTTATGACAGTCTTTTAAACGAGCGCAGAAAATTCAGGAATGTGGAATATTGTGAAAAATTAACGAATTTACGCAACATCAAAGCAGTCGAATTTTAGTCGCAAAAACTGACATATACACATTTAATTGTGAAATTTCAACATTGATCAGACTATTATCAGACATATGGCTGTGTATTGTAGTATAGCACAAATGTAGTGTCGAAGTGTATAAGGATTAAATAAATGTTTAGTCAACAATGTCCCTGATAACACGAGAATCGCCTAAGTATAAATTGTTTTACTAGTTTGTCTTAATCATTGTTACACAAATTTCTGGTAGTGACTCGCAGTCTAGATCTGTGCCCACAATATAGTGTATGACAATAGACTCACCATGTATTACATGTGAAGTAAAACGTAACTGTCAAATCGTGGGAGTGTTACTCCTCTGCCTACCCCTTCAGGGATTACAGGCGTGATTGTTAGATAAAATGAACATCGTCGACACGTATATTTATAAGTCCAAATTCACTGATCATCAATATTGATGTACGCCTCATATTTGTGTACGCACTATACATATATGTATATAGTGCGTACACAAATATGAGGAATGCGCCAGTAGGTGAGACACATGTAATATTCAGGTTCAAAGACCGTCCTCGATCAGTTCAATTTCAGTGAATATTAAATTGTTTGCATACGTGACCCCGTAATAACGAAATTCTAATAGCAGCTACGAGCTATTCTTCCCCTAATCCATTTCGCCGAAACGCAATAGGTCGTGCCCTCAGGCTCGAAGGACCACGACAGGGGTTGGAGAATGTTACGCTTAGTTTGATTTAATAAACTGTGATTGCATTTTTGGGTTGACACAGACTGTATTTCATCTACTTACTGAATAAAAATTCATACTAAATCATTTTGTGTTCCAAGTCGTCATATTGCAATTACTGCTACAACTTAAATGAATCACACTATAGGTAAAAATTATTAACTCTCTTCAGATATTCTCAATCATTGTCTGAAATTTCATTCAAAATATTGATATAAACGAACAGCGAAAGGCGGGCTTATGTGTAAATACAAAAAGGCGAATATTTCCTTAAAGTGTCTGATATTGTATTCTTCTTCTCTATCGCGATACGTTTCGTCACTACAAAGAATCGTGGCTCCTTTGCATCTGGGATCTCTTAATAGTGTCTCGCCAGTTCTATTGCATTAAGTTGTCACAAATTATCATACTTGGTACAATTTGTGTACTCATCTCCTAAAATTCGAGTAATGCAATAGTTTCAGATAACTCATAACCACGTTTTGTAATTCCATGTAATAAACAAATAGCACTGTAACTCAGGGAATGAATAAATGAGATGAAATTTTTAGTTACAACAAGCGAACATTGTTAGCTTTTTATAAACTTTGAACATAACTTGACCTTTATCTACTGAAATCGATAAGTCCCTGACCTGGTAAATGGAAATAGAATGTAGCTAACACTATACAAAGCGTTTCTAACGAATCGAAACGAAACGTTTAGTTTGTATATTAGCAAAATGGAATTCCAGGGCAAGTGCTTAATGGGGATTGGTTATGTAACCTAACATAAGTAAATCCACGATTATTGTAATCCTTGAATTTGGTGGTATTAAACAGTAACTATAGATACATATTGTAACCTGGCAGCGGTTAGATGCAAAAAGCTGTAGAGCGAGCTCAGTAGGTTGCTATCGGGAGGCCTGTGTCCAACAGGGTGCGAGGACGGGCTGATGATGATATAAATATACAGTTTTAAGTCTACACTTATATAAGAATAAAACAGATCTAAAACTTAAAATGAAAATATTCAAATCGGAAAACGTAAATGCAGGCAAAATCAAGTTAAACAGCAGAAAGCTGAGCCACAAACTTATAAGTGGATAGAGCGAATTCGGTCAAACAAAACGGAATAGAGCAATTTCAGTATTATAAGAACAGTTTTATTAACGGTAAATAGGAATACTTGAATCAAAAGCCACTTACAAAGTTGTACCGGCACTTGTTCACGAAGCTTAAGATTATACTAATCGCCTCCGTAAAAGTATTTCTTTCCGTTCGCTCTATTTCCAAGAGTATATTGGTCTGTTTTAGGAATATAAAGCATGATATCGCTTCGAATTTCTTATTCTCTTTTTGAGATCAATTCAAACAAAAATATTTTACAGCACCAAAACTTGTGGATTTCTATAAATAGTGAATTCAGTTTGAGCTCTTTAAGTTGTTAAGTTTCTGAATGGCCCGACAAATAGACAACGGCAAGAATTTCGTGACAGCAAATGCACTCAAAGGTGATGCGAAGGTGAAACTTGAGTTGATTACGAAGTTTACGAAGCCAAAAGTTGGGTTTAGTTGGCAAAATACTAAAACTTTGCAACAGTTTGAAATGTACTCGACTTTAATGTACTGAGCACTTTTGAGCTTCAAGTTTATATCAAAGCACTAAATTAAATATTACATCCAGAAATTTTAAGGTTTCAGTATAATGATTCAGATAATAATGCCCAATATTACTATGTTCACAACGAGATAATAGAAGCCATCTAATATATCCGAGAAGCTACACTTTTGCCTGAAGAACAGCATACTGTCAATAGCATTTAAAAACTATGCAACCTTAAAAATGCTGATTACATTACAAATAACATTTTTTCAGACAAAACGTCATAGTTATACGTCCAACTAACTAACACTCAAAGGGAGAACGTATCGTCTTGGGAATTGTCTGATGCAAAGGCAAGGTTTGCGATAATTATTCGCTTACCTCGTCACGTCCTCACGTAAAGGCGACATGTGTTTGTAACGCGGCTCATCGCATCTGGCGCCCTGACCGCTCCCCGGACCCACGAGTGCTTTGTATTCATGAGGGACTCAAATCTCTACTAGGTCCAGCTACTTCCGTAGTAGGTACCAAGAGATAAGGAAACTCCCTTTGTTTGCATGTTTGTTGCATTAGTGTTATTTATGTTTGAATTACGATGCATTTGAAGTGATCGTTGTTGATCTTGACAAAACTTGCCAATCATTATGTCTATCCCGGAAGAACAGGGAATTAATCATTTATCTGTTTGTTTGTTGTGGCGCGATATTGGAGAGGCTATGTTCAGAATTGGACAATGACGGACTGATAATGATGATGTCGATGATGATGATGAGGTTGTACAGATTAAATATTGTTTACAAATAGAACCAAACAGATGAAAAAGTTGTAATAGATATAATTAAAACATATTCAAGAGCACACAAACATGACACCCGCCAAAAATTTAAGCAACGTATTATTTATCTATTACCATTTATTTAGGTTCACTTTATATACATATAGAAGCTAGAAAAACTTTGTATTCATGAGGGATTCGCTCCAAAGCACTAAGGGATTAGAATTAACGCTTCGTATGAATGTTCTGTCCGAGCAAAAGTGGGTTAAGCCCTTGGAGGTGTTTCCTTCGGGTGTCGGAATATTTTTACATACATTTGTAAGTGAGGACGGAGATATACCAGCGATATATGTCATTTGGAAAGCTGGCCCATTTCAGGGCTAAAGGTCACGTTCTATATATGCATAATACGTGTGATCTCTTTACGAAGACTTTCATTTGAATATATTGCATATTAATAAACTTAAAGATATATGTACATACTCGTAGGTAGTGCTAATGTTATGACTCCATATCTCATGGAGGTGGACAGAGAGCAATATTTTCCACTGACTATTATCTTATTATATAATAAAATTCTTTATATATACATGTTAATCATGACGATCAAGCGTTTTATCGCGGGAAAAACTTTTCACGTATACCTTTCAACGAGAGCACTTCAAGGTTATCTGACACACGGGGCCACGGTTTTGTACTAACGCTATACTGGAGTGTAGAAAGTTCTATTTTGTAATATACCGCACGCTAGCACGTACATATGTATACTTCGTTGACTTATAGCAATAAACAAAAATTATTGGCAACATAGGCAATAGGTATATGAAAATAAATGAATTGAGCAAAAGTTACTTCACCAAGGCCAAAATTGGTCAGGGGTTATAAATAATAACAATAATAATAATCGATCCATTTGTCATTCCACTGTTGGTATATGGGTCTCCTCTCATGTGGAGAGGGTTAAGGCCATAGTCAGGAGTTATCGACGTTTAATTTTTGTTGTAGGGGAATAACGACTCAGCTGGACGGGAAGCGGTTTCCACGCCGGTGGTTTACTGACGCATCCGTGAGAGAACACGTCGATACTTCCTACGGATATCGAGTTGCCATCTATGAAATAGTTACGGTTATGAAATTTCAAGGCATGTATTAAAAAAAAATGACAATAACCGAAAATTTAATAAACTTTTATATCTGCAAATTTGATATTATGAAGATCTGCAAACTTACTGCTGAATGATACGTATCCTACAATGGCGGAGTGCAGAAGAGAAGCTGATCTGGGATTAGCATTCTCGCCACGTTGTTATATTGACTACATCATGAATCTGCCTGGTTGATAGAGTGGTTGCAAGTGTGACTGCCGATCGGAAGATCTTGGGTTCAAATCTCGGGTCAGATGCTATTGGATTTTTCTAATTTAGAATTTCTTGTAGTGACTCGGAGTTTGGAGTGCCCGGGATATGGCAATACGCTCACCACTTATTCCATGGGACGTAAACGTAACTATTGAAATATGGGAGTGTAGTACACTCTAGCGAGCTTGAAGCATTTCCCTTCGTTTCGCAGAAAATTCGCAGCCATGTACTAAATTCCGTTATACCTATCAGTAGGCAAATGTTCCATCTTTTGACACTTAAAGCTACAGCTATAACCTTTCACATGACGCAATCTATCACCACAGAGAACCATCATCCCATTCTGTAATTAGACAAGACCGAGGTAGTATATTCTAAGTACGCCCTTTTTGTGCACACACACGCTTAGTACCTAAAACTTACTCGTAACTTGTTATAACAAAGTTGCAAAGTAATTTGTCCGCTAAATGAAACGCATACTCTACGAAGCCAATCAGCGTCGGGGGCCAATAAGGCGGTGGCGATTACGTGATTTCCGCAAAGCTGATGTCAATATTCATGAGTAGACTCCGTGGCGCCGCGGCTGGCGAGATGAGAGTTGACATTGCTCGAGTACCACTCTCGAGTATACTCAATTAGTAGTAAAACTCCTGTTCTATTTCGTAACACGCTCCGATCGGTTTATGCCTCGTAAAAAAAAATCGCCCTATTTATGTATCCAACCCGCTTCAGTACCTACCCACTAAATTTATGAAAAATCTACCCAACGTGTTCATTTGTTTTATATATAACTTTTTTAATAAATGACCTATCTCCATTATTATTTTTGATTTACCTAGATACTATCTAATATCATTGTATTGCATATCATTAATGTCATACTAAAATCAATAAAATCAAATGATTGAAGTCACACAATAATTTTTTCCTAAAAAGTATCAAAGACATTACGCATACGCAGATGTGACTTGGTCAATAAAAAATTAGACCTTCAGTACATAATATGAAAAACATATTTAATAAAAGCAAAATACCATTAAAAATACTTTATCTTACATCACATAAGCGTACAGTATACCTATCAATAAAACAAAAACAAGTAGATATTATACGGTCTAAGAGCCATATTATATAGCTTATACAACATTTTTTTCCAAACAATCTTATACTGTACGACGCTTATTTAATAAGGGAATTATTGAAAAAAAAAAAACATGAACGCAGCATTAGAAATCTGCAGTTGCAAATCCAAGGATTCATACAAACGACCCTCGATATGAATGCTACAGAATCGAAAACTGGAAAAAAAATTATCAGAAGCACTATTTTACTATATATGTTTATTTGTAAGCATCACTCCAACGTGTTAGGTTCGATGCGATTGGAATGTTTTATTCAGTGAAAAGAATTTCAATAGCGCAGGATAGATAAGAGAAAGTACCTACTATTTATATAATGCAGATGCTATTACAGTGGGAGCAGTGGACGAAAAAAAAACGCGGTACGTGAAAAACAAGCTCTCTATGGACACCGTGTGGTGTAGAGAATTTATAAAAAAAAAGTATCCTTTTTTGTACAGAAAATCTATTCGACGTAAGAAAACTTTTGATTTATTATCCTTAACGAAATTTACTTGTTAAATACAGGAAATTGAAAAAAAAAAAACGTACGCATATGTACATACATGGTCTCTAGAAAGATATGGGTACCTATATGGTTAAAATTTTACATTTGTATCCATCAAATCAACATCTGGAATAAAACAAAAATCGCCTTTTCAATCAGTTGTACAGTTTGGGTTTGACTCGGAGTCTGCATCTGTGCTCGGGATATAGCGATAGGCTCACCACCTATTCTATGGGACGTAAACGTAACTGGTGAAACGTGGTAGTGTACTACGCTCTTCTGCCCACCTCTTCGAAGATTACGGGCGTGATGTTTCGTTTGGATAGTTTGCTATATATAGTTGTTTATTTAGTTTGAGGGCGAAATTATTGACCGAAGAATTCAACTTAACGGATATACTAATATTAACAATTACTTATATTATGTGTTTAGAGGTCATTATTAATATATAACTGCAATTACTAGTAATATTATGCACTTATCGTAAAGTCAAAAGACTAACTAAATAAAAAAAAAAAACTCCCAAAAAGATGGAAACCCTAAGAATTTTCATTGCGAGCATAAACACTACATCTATTTAGGCTTGAAGGTAACATACACATTTAGACACAGGCGTAACTATTCACTCAACTACTCCTCGCGCTTAGCAAAACATCTGCGGGTGATCTCATGTCGAACTGCACTTCTATTTCTGTTACGATTAAATACACAAATATATGCGCCTAGCCCAGTCAGCAGTTCGCTATCAATACCGTAGGACGTATGAAATAATGAGTGAAAGTTATGAATAATACACTCCTCTGCCTACTCACTCGAGAAAATGCAGGCGAGATATTACGAAGGCGCCTAAAGCGAACATTTGTCATTACCATCATCAACATTCTTATTATTTCGCCGTTGTCCAAAGTCTCTACACAAAATTACAAGGATCAGACCATAAACTGCCACGCTGCCAAGTGTGGATTGAGAAACCTAACTTGCATATTTTACATACACCGAGGTACGTACACAATATATTTTTAAATTATAGGTTAAGTATGGATTTGTTTGAACATAATTCAATTAGGCTTATCGTACTATTTATACGTAACGAAGGCTTAAAGTTGCTTAACTAAGAGACTAGGCAAAGTACAAAGCGCTGACTCGAATTAAACCTAAGTTATCATTCAACAAAACTGCCATGTTATTAATACAGGACTGTGAAATCTTAGCAGAATGTGTAAACGCCCTATTAACCTTGTTCCACGGTAAATAATATCGACGTAGACAAAATTCGTACAAGATAATATTACTCGTACATACACTTTCCTCCGCACCGGCAGATGGCGGCATCTCACCAGCGTATCTGATCCCTTTTAAAAGAGTTCAAAAAATAACGAACTCTATTCAATTTGCAACGAAAATAGGCAGACGTTACCAACCGAAATGTTGCTCAGTTACGCTTTTTTGAGAATACTTGAAAACATCTGGACCCCTCGGTAACAAACTTAAACCGTACCATTAATATGCAAATCCTATACATCTCTCCCTTCAACGGATGTCCAGCCGTTTTGCGTCCAGGTGGAACGCGTTGCTAAGGCAACCGAACTCTGTGACGCCCCTCGAATTGATGAAATGGACAGCCCGCTTAGCGAACAAAGGGCCTGATGTAATACCGCGCAGATGATATCACAATTAATGCAAATTTTAATTTGACTTTCAGTTTAACTGAAGTTTAATACGAAACTATTTCTTTTCAGTTGCCTGTCAAATGAAATTCGTACAAGGC
Organism: Parelbella macleannani; assembly: GCA_018245755.1. Classification (NCBI taxonomy): domain Eukaryota; kingdom Metazoa; phylum Arthropoda; class Insecta; order Lepidoptera; family Hesperiidae; genus Parelbella; species Parelbella macleannani. The sequence goes on along the minus strand of DWEE01000384.1, from coordinate 6,407 downwards.
ATTGTATTCTAATAAGATCTGTAGTTACTTTGAAGATGTTATCGTGTTAAATTTAGGTTCTAATTACTGTTAAATGTTTCGTGAGTGTTTATACCACTCCACTATGAATGTCAGTTTCCTTGTGTCGAGGTCATGGAAAAGGACCTCATGTTGATCCGAAACTGGTCAGGCTATAGAAACTAGTCAGACTGTCCCGAAATAACATACGGGAGTAAAGCCGGTACACATTATATAAGTGAGACGATAAAGTTAAACTTTACACGAAATTTTAAGAAATATTTGTACGACAAAACACGTTTAACTGTCAAAAGTGTTCAAGTACATTTTAAGTATTATAGAAACAGCACACATTTCCTTAGAGAAGTGAATTAAGAGAGACATTAAAGTTTCGGTTCAATAACACTTTGTTCCATTTATTAAAGGCACAGTAAACGGAAAAACAGGAAAAGCCGACCTTAGAATAGACAAGCGAGCGGAATGGCCGGCGACATTTAAGATTCGGTACAAATTGACCCAAATTTGTCCTCATAAATATTAAAACCACTGTCCCCGATTCCGATTAGCACCGTTTCCGAAGTTGTACTGTTTCATATACAAATTGTGTTAGTGCGGGAATAATTCGTGGGAATAATTCCCTAGGAATCAAGTTCCTTAGCTGTTAGTTATTACTAATACTAAAGGTTCAGTACATCGTCGCACTCATCAAATTATATCAATGCTTACTTAATTGTCCACCTTAATTTAGTTCACTGTATTTTTCCTTTCAGATTTAGACTACTTAAGGTCCCTAAAGGGCCCGGCGTGCTGATCTAATAATAATGGTAATATTCAGACTAATTAACACTAAGTTGTAAACGGTTGACATAAATAGATCTTAGTGGTTTTAAATATTACACGCTCAAAGTAACAAGGTTTTCCAAAAATTGCTTTAATACTCGAGTAAGAACATAATACATCAGTTTTTAAAGTTTTTCAATTTCCATTATTCGAACATGTTAACTTTATATACTGTTTTTTTTTTCAAAATCTTATTAAAATCGAAATAAATTGACTCGAATTTGGTCCAAATAATTTGAAGCTAACAAAAAGTTATTAAAAAAATATTTTTTCAGGATTGTACGATATTGTATCTGAAGTTGTATTACTAATGGCCTTTAGAAACGCAAGCAACATTTACTTTGAATTACTGAAGCAGAGCGCTGGGAATACGATACCCACTCGCCTGACGTAGGTACAAACACCACCATTGAATACATTCTCCTCAAAATAAGCGCATGTATCGACGAATTTTAGTTTGAAAGGTATGGTATATACAATACCTACTTATATATATATGTTTGTTAAATATGTATACGTCTGTGTATGGGTACGTATGTTTATTGCCTGCAGTAGCCTTGTAACATCTGGTCGCATGCAAGCATATTTTCAACGTCAATAGTACGCTAAAGCGCTAAGCAAATATCGACTTTATGTCCAAGTACAGAAGCTTTAAAATGGATTGTACAGACACTGAAAAAAGCATACGTAGCTATGCAACGTGATATTGGTAATTTTATGAGCTTTTAACTAGGATATACGTATGTTAAAAAATAAATCGTTGAATGCAATGTTGACTGACCCGTTGGTCTCGTGGTTAGTGAACCTGACAGCTGAACCGGGTTTCGTGGGTTCGATCCGCATCCGAGATAAATATTTTGTGTGATGAGCACGTTTCATCTTTTACCATAACGCGAGCTCTCTTAGTGCTCACTTTGGGATCAGATGGCCGTGTGTGGAGATGTCCCAGGATATTTCCGGTATACCTACATAAATATTTTAAGTTATACGAATGACAGATGATATTTAAAATATCTACTCGTTAAAGTCTTTATACATAACGTGTAAACAAGACACGGACATCTATAATGTGATTAAGCGACAGAGACTATGAAGACCGTATTATGTACTAAGCCAATGTAGCGCAAATAATGGGATTATTGAATCAACTTATAAGTTAACGATGTTTACATTATGTAAACTAGATCGTGTCTCTATATTGAAAATAGCCTTGTGACATACCAAAAATATATAAAATCCAAACGTTAAAGATTGAAAAGCTGTCGGAAACAAAGAGATAAAAATAACAACAAGAGTCCAAATTTCATATTTTTATATTTAGTGATATAAGGCTTATAATTTCAAATCAAGAAGCTGTATTTGTATGTACATACGATAATTATAAATGCCATTAATTATTCATTAATTGTAATTGTATACAAACATCACTACCCACATTAAATGTTTGCCAACACAAACAATAGCGCGAAGAATACGGGGGAGTGTTACTAGTATGCGTGTAAATATCGCGTGTCTGTAAAGGGCCTCACATACAGTTTTTTCTATATAAAAATACAGCCAGCAACGCATTAGCGACAGTGAACACTTTCTACACCAAGTCACCTCAAATGAATGACCTACGGTAGATTCAAATGAATCTTTTCCAAAAAAAACTAAAAGAGAAGCCTTCAGATCTTTCTTGTACGCACCTTCATAAATACATGTTACCTATACGTAAATTTAAAAAATATGAATCGGTAGTTCTCATTACATAAAAGCAAAAAAGCTTAATAATAAGCATAATAATAAGAAAAGTTGTGACGCAATTCAGGTTACACTAACGACCTGCCACCGAACCGTATCAACAGAGGCATATACTCTCTACCTATGCACGTATCCATTTAGAAACCCAGGGATATACCGTTAGAAAGTCAACACCGCGCTGCGGTTACTTGTGGCGTATAAAATCGTAAGCAAATTTCATCCGTCCTCACCTTCTGGCAGAGGCGTGGGTAAAAGATCCAACAATTCCAATGTAATTGTTAGGAGCGCCCGAATTTTTATTTAAACTCTATTTTAAGGAAGCGGTAACATTTGTCAGTGTGTTGCATTTTCGTGTATTCCACAGGTACTCTACATTCGTGTGTTCTACAGGTACTCTACAAATATTACCGCCTTTTTTCTACCGTGAAGGAGAACTATACAATGATTCGATCTAAAGAATATAAGAACATTAGTTCTTATTAAAAAAGTTAGTGTTTGTTAGTTTATTAGCATTTTAAGTACACATAATATTATTAAAACTCATGATTTCAAAATTTTTGAACTGTTTTATGAAAAATAATGTTATTGACATATTACACGCTAGTCGCAAATTAGCTTCTTGTTCTTAGCGTGTCGTAGTCATAAATTAGCGATATGTATACATATAGAGGCAGTGCATGGCACGTAGATACATACGTGAGTGGCGAACAATTTTTCATATCGAACGTCGCTCGGAGGGTAATCAAGTGGAAAATGCACGAGCACAGCGTCGTCTCTTCACTCAGACCGACCATAAAACTATCGAATTTAGTAGTCATACTTCAGTAACAGTTTGAATAAAACAATTATATAAGCCATGGAGGTCACGACAGGTTATGACCTTTAGATATTCTTTTGTCTTTTGTACTATGTCGACGTATCGCTATATAGACGTTAACTCGGCATAACATTTTCAGCGTATTAGGCTAACGCTAGGCGTTTGTCGAACCTCACAAAGATGTGAAACAAAGAAGAATTGCAATTTTGTTTCACGCTTACTATGTACTGAAACATCTTACGTTCCTCACATCACTCCACGGATTTCAATTTCAAATGCTCCTCAATCCGCTGCTGTACAAATATTTTACTCTGTCGTCCTCTTTTAAGATAATGAAAAACTTAACCTTCCTATTTCACATGTTCAATCGCTATATCTGTCATCTTCTCTTAATTGGATCGTCCAGGGAGTCCTGGACATGAGTATGTTAAAAATATTTTTTGAATCAACCGTTCAACTTATCGTTATTGTATTCCCATACTTATTCACGTACTTAGATAATTTAATTCTTTATATACTAACATTCATGTCTTTAATAAAGTCGCTTTGCTCAAAACCAAAGTTAAAGTGTTTATTATAGTCATCTCTTCTCCATTTTGGTATTGACCAAAAATAACTTTCAAACGATTTTTCCCAATTACAAACTTACAAACAGTGTAAAACCAAGTATAGGTGGTAAGACTAATATGTAGACCGTTTACAGAATGAAGGGTTATAATTGAACTAGCATAGCATGTACAATTCACTTATTGATAAACGATATTAAATATTCAGCGGCTGTCAATTGGACGGGTCCGTCGACAGCAGTAACGATAATGTTAAAAGAGTATTGCTGTTTAATGATTCATGTGTCCTTGGTTTATGTTGTCCGTCGACATGCTCTGGGCCGAAACACCTGACTATGGCCTTTACCCTTTTCATTCTGAGAATAAACCCGTGTCTAATAGTCAAAGAACAAAGAGATTAATTATGATGATTATGACGATTATGTTGATGACGATTATGATGTTGAAAATGTTAATGACAGTGATGATGTTCATTGATGATTCGTTTGACAGAATATATTTTCTACTAGGTGATAAGATTCAAATACTAACATAAATTATTTTGTTCCAATTCCATCGTTTTGGAAATCTATTGCGTCGGTTAAAACTGGTTGCAATTGGAACGTGCGTTAATTAGTAGTATAATTTGGAATGGCATGTTTATTTATTTATTCTTTATTGTTGCTCACAAAGGATGGGCTTAATGCCAAATGGCATGTTATACCAATCAAACTAGTCTTTGTTCTTTTATAATGTCTACAGCTCAAAAACAAAAAACGAATAACAAAAAAATGTAAACGTAAGTATGTATGTAGATAGGCATCAAACGTGTGATATTAATCTACTTTATGGAGTTATATAATCAGGAATGTCTCGAAGAATTAAATCTGAACCGTAAATCGTTCAACAATCACGCAGTATTCAAATGATGCAATTGAACGACCTTTGAATCGAAATCGTATGGTGAGATTCTCGGTGCAACCGGAAAAGAAACTTGAAGGTTACCCAAATGTACGAATGACACAAAAACTACCGCTCAAGGCGATGAGTACAGATGACCTGCTGGAGTTGCGACTTAAAAATTGAAATATATAATTCTAGATCATTGATAATAATTTTTCATTTTCATATATTGACGATGCTTTTGTAACGGGGGTCAGCTAATATCTTAATTGGTAATGCGGGGCACGTGGCCGCCCTTGCTCATTCCCAGATTCATTCATTCAATCAAAGACTTGTCACGGCTTTTTAGAAATATTTCTCCGATATATTGTTGCACAGCGCGTAATTCGAGCTTGCTAATGAAAACTTATTATCTTCGCTACAAAATTGAGCCTTTTATCAATGCGTTAGATTCAAGTCAGTAAGGCGGGGACTTTTAAAATACGGCTTACTACGTTGCACGGAAGTCTGTCATTGCAATAGGACAGTGCGATTTTCATTCTGCAAAGCGTTTTTTATATTGATCAAAAGCAACGAGGTAAAAAGGTGTTAACGCCTTTGAAATTCCTTGAAAGGAATCACCTCTCATATCTATATAAATATTGTCCATGAGTTTTGCTGTTGCTACGTTGTGATCGACTTCCGTCAAAAATCCTTCTGGAATTCAAACTTTTCCTAGCAACAGCAACGGAATAGAAACGTCTAATTGAGATAGATCAGTGCTTATAAAATAACTACTTATCATTCTGTGGACTACCGCTTGCTCTTTACATTAACAACGTTTACGAACGATTGTTGTAGGAAATCAACTATCACGTAACTATCTGAATAGTATTCGTTATCTCTTTCATCTTTTATCATTAACCGGATCCGTTTCGACACAGCAACTTGCAGTAACATACAAGCTTTCCGGGCAACGAGCAATAAATCATTTGATTACGTTCATAGCTTTCGAAAAGCTCGCCACACGTACGGATTCGAACCCACAGCTTGACGTGAAGGAAGATTTACAACCGCCGGCGCGGAATGAGGAAATCGTTTAGCGGATAGCGCGTACAAGTGCAACGCTTTAAAGGTTTGATCAGCAACAAATTTCGAGCCTACACATCCATTAGGAGAACATGTTTAGAGTTTCAGAAGTTCTGATATGTTACAGGGAGTTTTATCCGCGAACGAAATTTTGTTTGTACATACATACATATGGGTGTCTTCAAAAAGTTTCCTACATATGGAAAAATATGCTATAAATATGGCATTTTCGTTACTTGTGGATAAACACAATCACTTTTTTCAATCTTTGTAATTGTAACAAAACAGATCATATTTGAACTTTAGTCTTTTCTACTTACAGTATCAAATATTAACATATGGACCGTGAACAGAATATATAACATCTAATCTTACTGAAACTGTAAATCGACTATGTTTCGTTAATGATGCTGTATTTGAACCTCTGCTATGTCCTTACTTATTTTTGTATTCGCTCATTAATTGATTAAATTATATAATAATTTTAAAGACAA
>DWEE01000383.1:0-17881 GCA_018245755.1 Parelbella macleannani | reverse complement strand
CTTCACAAATTGTAATTACCGTTAACATTTAATGGATCTACGTAGAAATATAAAATTTAAACGGACATAAAAAATGTATTGTGCATTTGCTTAAATGGATATCGAACTTAAACTGGCAGTATTAAATTTAATTATCTATTGAAAAAGAGCGATTATTAAACACATGAGTAACACCGGCCGTAATCCCCGAAGGGCTTGGCAGAAGAGTCTGCTAAAAAATATAACTTAGAAAATTCAAGAGTAGCCAACCCGGGAATTGAATCGAATCGGGAATCTTGATGAGCAGTCGCACTTGCACCCACTCGACAAACAAGAACAGTCAAAACATATCGACATTTTTAGTTTATGCAGTTCACCATAAAATAAATCAACGAATTTTATAGACGTTTCTCGGCACGGTGTACGCGATTATAAGACTGGTAACATTGTTACGATTGAAGTCGGTCAGCGTTCCTGCAGACAACTTTCATTACGAATACTTAAAGGATTTCAAACGCAGTGTTTCTGAATCGAATGTCTCCCTAAAACAGTCAATACCGATGGGACATTGCACTGGTATCTGTTACATTGACATACATTAAATCGGCATGTCTGCTAGTCAATTAATGCGCCGCGACGGGCCGTGAAATACTGAAAGGTTCATAAGATTAAATCACAACAATAACAGACTAGGCTATTGATGTGTAAAGGGATTGATTGAACATTTAAGGCGATAGAATAAGTGAGAGTCCAATAAATATATCTGTTTTTACAGATAAAGGAAAACATAGGCTAGCTCAGGCATAGGCGAGTTCTTCATATAGTTTTCTAAGGCAAATGAAGTCTGTGAATCAGTATTTGGTCAGCATGATAGGCTGAGGCCTTGACTCTTCTCATTTTATGGCGAGAAATATAAACAACAATAAAAGGATCAGAGGTTTGATGCTGATGAAGAACACTAAAATATGAGGCATCTTTGGAACACGTTTGTAATTTTTTGTTCGGAGAGTCACAACAAAATTCGGATTAATAGAGAATGTTGCACTGCGGCTTTGTTTGTTGTAACAGTCATACTTGATCTCACTGTTAGATGTTTGCTAACTGCTAAGGAATGGTTTGTCAAAAAATTTAAGTACGAGTACAACATGACCGCGCTGCTGTCGGCGGGAATTCATGTAAAAGGACCTCATACAGGTCCGAAACTAATATCGGTCTATCCCGAAAAATATACGTAAATCAAGCCGGTCCGTATATAACCATGTGTGTACGTGTGTAGGCACTTACGAGATATTTCATAGTAAAAAAAAAACCATTATTTACGCTTGACGTTCTTGTATTGTACAATTGTATGGGAAACTTTATAATCTAGAATAAAGAGTAGTGTATCTGGAGTGTCTTAAGTCAGTCAATTAACAAGTCCGCCATTTGCGACCAACAGACGAGCGGCGCGGAGCGACCAGAGAGATACGGAGTCAGGATGGGCGCAAACATGATTAGGGCGCGCTCATCGTATTGGTATCGAAGTTTAATACAAATGTATAATATTATTATTATTATAATATCGTGAGTGACGGCATTTACCTAGAGAACAACGAGAGCCAAATATCTCTATAAATACCGATCTGAACGAAATTGTGAATTTTGGAAAATAATTAAATCAGCTAAAAGAGTTGTTTTGACAAGCACGATTCATTGTGCAATTGAGAGATAATGGTATGAAATGTTCTCTCGAAATGTACACCTTTTAAAATTTTCATTATAAAATAATATGCAATACAGTGTTATTAAGTAGCGTTACTTTCAAGGAAGGAAGTGCCACGAATGGTGTCGGAAATGCTATTATACTAGGACCTTAGCAACTGCAGCCGAAATAATTAAAACTCAATTACAATTCATAGTTTTCTAATATTTCAGTCTGTTTACAAAAAGTGCAAAAATTTTTGGGCGATCCGGATCACTTTCTATTGCCCAAAATGTAAAAATGTAAGAAATGAAAAAAAAAAAAATTACCTCATTTTAAAATCACGTAGAGAAAGGAAATTATTAAGGACATTTGTTATCAATGTATATAATAAAAATGTTTGTAAAGATGTTATATGGGAATTCGAAACCATATTCATTTGTCTAGTTGACTTGTATGTGGAATCACATGTCAAATAGCCCATTCGGTCGGCCATTGCTATAGTATGGACGCGCTACAACTCTCCGGGATTTATCTAAGTGTCTGCATAAATGCGCCAGTACTTCGTTATGTTCGTGCTATCTGCCCTCTTGTTCTGCTTAGTCCGATGCTGGCTCGGTTTAAATTGGTACCGGTTTAAAACAACCGTGGTATTGGCATAGCTTGTTTTAAAAGCAATTACCTCACAGCGGCGATGTTAAAAGGAGGTTAACGTGCCCCGTATGAGCTATATGACGGATACGAAAATAAATTTCGAAGCCCACAGAAAACACTACTATGTAACTGGTTATGAATGTGTTGAGCGTTACGATGATTAAAAAGCAATTTATTGTGTCGATAACGACCCAAAATTTATTGTTAATTCTCATGTTGAAGCGTAAGCCCACGTAAGTTTCTTGTGTTTATTTTTGTGGCATTATTCGGGCGCGCACCTTGTGGATATTAAGGTTGTATTTATAATTATGAGGTAATAAAATTCTATATAAATTATAAAACGTGAAAGCGAATGAAAATGTATAGATATTATTAGATAATTTTCATAGAATTTCATGTCTAAAATATTGAGCGAATCTCATAATAGAGGAAGTCATATTACTTCAATAGACATATGTTGTGTGATTAATTGTATCAGAATTCTTGAGGCCGAGATAACTTTTCGAACGAACGTTTTAGAGTTTGTACAAAAATCCGAAACTACAACAAAAACATACATCTGAATAAACTAACAGTGCACGTGTCAGCCGAGATTTGATCTATACATTCGTCACTTGTCGTCAATGCTGTCTAATTAAGTCAATGAAATACAATTTGTGAAAATATCAGTACAATTTACATATGTGTGGGTTCGTTAGCGGTCCAATTTTGACGTACCTATCAAATATTCTAACCCGGAATTCTGAGTTCTCGTATCCTTGAGTTAAGCTTGATGAACTCTTTAAATTCATCTTTGTATATTTTCTTTTTTTTTGTTTAATGATTAAGTCTAAGCACGTATGGCGTGAGGAAGTTTGGGAGCCGCATATATCATACGACTTTCATAAGTTCAGACGTATGCTAAAATGTATTACGTATTTTTTTCTTTGCAAAAAGCACTTTCTTTAATATATCATTTTAGCGGCCTGCTTCTTTAAATGGAACGAAAAAATTCTTTGGTTAATATTTATAACCGTATAAGAATAATGTTATATCAGATCGAAACGGAAAAGAAAAATCCTTTGTAATTGAAATAATTATTTGTGAACAACATGTAAACAATAAAATTCAGTTGCGAACCATATTAACTAAGCTTATCTCTACTCAATATCTACAGGTGGCATCTTAGCGAATAAATTCACTGAAGCATGTGCAGCCGTGGGCAGTAGCTAGTTGCCAATGGAACAAGAAACTGTGAACACGCGATCAGTTAGGTTTTTACGAGGTAATTCATTAGGCTAACCAGCTTGTACGAAGATCTAATTAGCATCCAACGACACAAGAACGTGGGCGATGCCACAGGTTTAGCGCTGCCGATTTTATGAATGAACGTCCATTAAACGTTCCAGTGCTATCTGCATTAAGAACTCCTCCACCAACATTTCCATTGCCATAATGTTTTTCAGTCATATACCAATGATCAATTTCCTAATGTTCAAAATTTTAGGATTGAACTAAGATTTGCTGTTGTTGTTTAATTAAGTATTGCAATGCAGAATATAATTATGACTCTTTCTTTTATGAGTATAATAAAAGCCTTTGAAGTTTATTATCCCATTTCAGTAAAATTATATATGATTATAGTTTTCACTACCTTCCCTTCACTACCCTTCCTCTATGTGTATCCTCTTCTGAGGGCTTTTCCTTTACCGGAATCAGTACTTCACATTTTTTGATACTTACTTTTATTGTTATTGTACACATTCCGAAACTTCATTCTACATTGTTTTGTTTGTGGCATTAAATATTTAGAATACTGCTTTGCAGTTTAAAAAACAAAATTTGACATTAATGAATACTTTTACTAGATTTCTTAATTTTAAGAGACATATCAAATCAATGAATATCAAAGAAGAATATACGTCCTGACATACGGCATAACAATTGTATAGTACGTCGTATGTTGTGTTGATGTTGAAATGTAATCCATAAATTGTATACCCGCATGATTCTTTCGAGTACCAACGAATAATATTGAGATGATTCATTAAAGTGAGTCTGGGGCCAAAAATTGAATCAAAGAACGTATTTCTGAGAGATTCAATTACTTTTTGTCGTAAATAAAAGCACGATTAAAGAAGTAATAATAGTCTGATACTCAAAACGAAGAGTTATACATTTTAATTAAAGAGGGTCTCAGGTGTTAATGACAAATGTTTATCGAAAATAATTTCTCCATACATTTAATTCAAAACAAATGCACATACACATTCCAGACTCGAATAACAAATCGAATATTTTAGATAATATGTAGATAGATAATAGATAACCATAAATTATAAAGGAGTAAAAACTTATGCCTAAAAACATGTACAATGAAGGAAATGTTTTCTGTATATTTCGATATTCAAACTTCATACTTGAAAAAAAATTATTAAATTCCAAAGAATTTGTCAGTAAAATCGTTTTAATGTTCTAAACATCCCATCACATTATTCCTCTAAACATTCAGACGTACCTAACTGGTTCATTGGATGCTCCGTGTAGACACTAGATAAGGAGAATAATATATCTTCGGTGAACGCAACAATGCGTACTTTCACCTGATATAATTATTTCTATAGCCGCCAGCCATGTTAATTGAAATTTATATCGCTTCCTACTATGTGAACGTACTTATTCTGGTTCGGAATGACATACCACGCCGTCTATTCAAAGTAATATATAGCGTTTTGGTGCAAACTAGCTATTCAAAGGGTGATCTACTTCTGTTGTGATTTGTAATAGCAGTCATAACGCGGTTTTAAATCTGTCGCGACGATTTATTTGTCTGAATATGTATGCGTATCATTGCATGGTTATAAGGCTTTAAATTTGCTTCTATGCTCAGACGTATGAATGTGTTGTTTTGACTTTTGAATCATTGTCATTTGAAAAGTTGTTCTCGTGTTTTGTTGTTGGTGCTTTCGAGGATTTTGACGATTTGAATTTCGAAATCTTTCTTTAATAAAATATATGTTAAGAATTATTCCGTTTTTATTGCAGTAAAATTGATATTTTTATAATCAATGTCATCACAGGATTAACGGTGTTTCAAAATTCTCTGTGCCCAAATCTATGTAGATATGATTCAAAATCCCCAAGGCTACCTGAACACTAACATATATTTCAATCGGTCACTGGGTACATTTTACGGGCAAAATATCATCGTCATCATCATTATCATCATCAGCCTACTCCCGTCCACTGCTGGCCTTTCCAATGGCACGCTATTAAGTTCGATCTTCAGCTCTTCGTATCCAACCACCGCTAGCCACTTTGCGTATATCGTCAATCCCCCTAGCTGGAGGGCGTCCTACGCTCGTTTGACAACTCGCGGTCTCCACTCCAGAACACGTCTGCTCTAGCGGCTTTCGATTTTGCGCCAGATGTGACCATCCCACTGCCACTTCAGTTTGCTAATCCTTATAGGATATATCTATGTATATTTGTCTAGGTATATTAGTCTCAAAAGTTTAGTCCTTATACCAGATATATTGAAGTCGTAGAAAATATGTATATCTTTGTATATGTATGTACGTTGCGTCAGTGGTTTTCACGTTGTATGACGAGTTAGGGAAGGCTATTTCAATAAAAGGGTAAGGCTAAAGAAGAAGGTCTTTAAGCCTGTAAGGAATAGTATTTTTTAAACTATCCTTTTTTTAAATAAGTACAAAATCTTCTGAGGCCGTATTTTATGACAGATTTGACTGTCCGTTGGTCGAGTGGTCCGATTTCCGGGTCGGATATTATAGAATTTTTTTCAGTTGAAATTTTAGGGATTCTCTAATTCCTAATAGTACCTACCTCTGAGTGTGGACTTGTGCTGCGTGTATGGCAATAAGTCCACTTTCTATTCACTTACAGTAGGATAGTTAATGTAACTGGTTGAAACGTGGGAATGAACTACATTCTTTAGACTTCAGGATATTTCATCATTAACATTTTATTGTAGTAGGTACTATTAGATCGCTTTTCACATTTCAAATACATACGAGTAATATTGGTTTTATAGCATCAGAGTCATCTAGTACCTTTACACCTATTACCACATTGCCTGCGCTCGTTTGAAAACATATAAAACCGTATATACATATTTCATACACTTACTACACTAAATGTTATCTTTACAGAAGACGGAAGCATAGCATAAAATGTTTTAACACTTCCTTGCCACGCAGGTACGGCAGAACGCTGTCGCCAATCGAATGTCTGATTTCAATTTAGATTTGCCATTAAATATGCAGCATAAAGCTAAAAGTAAGGCTTATCTAAGGTACACCTGTTAAAGTCGATATAATTTACGATCGCGCGAGTTTCTCGTTGTGATCGCGAATAATTCGATAACGCTTCTCGTACTCAATAAGGGCGTTTTTGGTTTCATACAGTTACGCAGTTGTTTCCATGATCATATAGACATATTATCGCCTGTTAATTGAGTTTACAGTTGATAAATTAATCTGAAATACACGTTCGAAGTTTAATTGAGTCGTGGTGTTTAGAATTCAAATATTGGATTGTAAAATGTTGTTTATCTTTAAACTCAGTATTAAGATTTATTGTTTCGTGATTGTTTTTGAATTTATCTTGTTCATCATCAGAATGTTCGTCACAATCAAGATCTTGTATCGTTTCCGTGTTCAGCATAGGTGTAATCTCAAAATAAGTACCGTTAAGGCTATTTTCTACTACAGTGACCAAGCGACTTCAACTACACACCCCTTACAGAAAATAGAAAACTTTAAAGCTTCCATATTTCGTCGCAACACTTCTAGCTTCGTGGAAAAAATGTCTAATATTTCAAAACGAACAAATTTTCGTTAAAATATATGCAAGTATTTGAAGTCTAATACCGGAAAGTAGGAGTTTACAATCTAAGCAGTTAAAGCTATCATCTTTTATTACATATACTTAGATATAAAGGGGTAATAAATTTATTATTCAGAGGTCTGTTCTAAACGTACTCCGGTTCTGCATTTTGTAACAAGTCAAAGCGCAAATAGACCTGACACGGTGCCATATCCCAAAAAATCACACCAAGTCTAGCAGCGACAAAACTAGATCTTTAGACTGTTGGAGTTAATTTACATTGTTATTATCTTAATAAGAGACTCACTTTAACTAGTCGATCTCTTTTTATTCCAGTCGAATTCGTTTCGTTTCGGTTATCGAAATCCATACCTACGTCTGCCATTAGTAGTTGAAGTAGATTGCCAGGATCTAATCTCTGTCCTTTTAACTACTGTTACTCTTTCCATCCATCATCACATCAAACCAAATATTAGATATAATCATCATCAGCCTTGCCAATCCTTTTATCTTTCCATGGTTGGACACAAGTTTCCACTCAGAGTGAAAAGAGTAAAGGCCACAGGACGCCAGGCTGGCCGAGATCGGGTTAGCAGTCTTCACAGGCCTTACAGAACATTATGGAGAACTCTAAGGGTTTATAACCATTTAGCTTCAATGTGTGTACAATTAATATGCGTAGGAGTAAACACATTACTTTGATTTGTGGTTATTGTACAGACGAACCGACATTCACGCCTCCAATGGAGATTTCGAGTTCCGATATGATGTTTTTAAAATGGTGATCCAAAGAGTAGCTTGGAACTCAACGAACAAATTCCTTTATTTTGCTGACTTTCGCAGTCTAAATTATTTTAAGACTTACTTGTGTCTGTGGATTAATTAACTCTTAGTGTCTTTAATGTCTAGAGACTATAATAAAAGTTTTGCCGAATGGCTAATTGATGAGTTAAAGTACTAATGTTAACCATTGGTTTTACATTGAAATCCACTTATTTATATTTTGTAACTTTGTTGTTCACAGTTCAACTCACAAATGGATCAAGCTCTTAAGCTTATTATACCAAGCCAATATGTTTATATTCCTCGAACGCCTACTGCTCGTTTACACAATTGAAATTTATCTGTCTTCTAAGGATGACACGTTTAAGGGCCCTCTACATTGGCCCGAACGCGAATTACCCGTAATTTCACTGGTATCTTTATGATTATAAAACAGATTAATAAGTAAATATTGCAACGTGTTGTGTGTCATAAACTAAATTTAAAAACGTCATAAAAAAAAAATTACTAAGTAAAAAATTCTTGTCAATAATTCATTTTACATTGTCTGACAAGAATCGCTTATTTGCGTTATCACTGCTACTAGCATGGATTAGAAAAAAAAATTGAAAAGGCTACATGATTCATAAACACATAAACATTCAAAACAATATGTTTTCAAATACTATTTACCCTCCCTTTTAGTAAGAATATAGGTATGTATGTAAATTACATGATATTTTTAATAAAAGGCGTACAAACGATTTGTCGGTATGGTGTATCGTACGTGTTAGGGAAAATGTGTACATGACTTTACTTTAACCGATGTAATTGTACGATATATTATTCGTATCTGATTTTCTTTATGCGAAATCAATAAAGCGGGTATAAAATGTTCAGAGAGCGATATGACCGAGTTACATTAGATTCAGGTACGAAACAATAGTAGGTACGTACCTACGTGAGATGTAAAAGGTTTTCATTTTTTAAATTGATGTAGGTATGTCATATTGAATATAAGCATTAGCCTTTTTAAGCTAAGTAAGTAAATGGGCGCTGTTATTCATAGCCTAATTAATATAAGTAAAACTCTATGCGATATGAGGCTTCAGATATTATTTGATTAAAAGCCTTATTTAGACACGACGCGTTTGTTTTAATTTTTATTTGCTCATGGCAGATCCCTTATCGTGTCTTTACAAGTCATTTTTATTTAAAACCTAAACTTAAAATATTTTATTCATAGTAGTGCAAGCGAAGTATTCACAATGAGGTCTAAGTTACTAAATTTAACTTACCTTTGATAGTTATGTTGTTGATTGTGCATCAATGGTTGCGTTGGCTGCGCGAGCAGCAGCTGCTTCTGCTGCTGTTGCCGCTGCAGCATCTGCTTGCCGAACACTCCATACCCGAAGCCATAGATCTCATCCTCCTCCTTGTCTGTGAGACAGCTTGAAGGCTGTTGAAAAATGTACAACATTAAAATGTTTGTTGTCTACAATTAATTATTCGTAAATATTATATTATTGTTGACGCAAATTTTATTCGGAATAGTTTTGACCTTTTGCACAAAATTCTAGATTCATCACGAGAACGTGAGTAGAAAGATCTGTAAGTATAAAGATATGAATTGAATGTAACGATGAGAGCTCCAGGGATACTCAGAATATGGAAAGGGACGGCTATGACTATAAGGGCTGAAGACTTCTACAAAGCATGAACGAAAGGGTTCAACTGTTTTTGAAGTGACCTATTAAGTTACGACTAGGGAATAGCACATGGTCCCAAAATAATTGAAAACTGTGCTGAAAAATTGATAAAATATGTAAGTAGAGAACAATTTTAATGGGATGGAAATGTCAACTTCGGGACTTAAAAGTGAAGATATAAACAGATTATTGAATATAGTTGAATATATTTTGTAAAATTTCAATACCTCAAGTTAACATTCTAACACTCAAAGGATGTAAATCATTTTTGTTCAACTAAAGGATGTGAATGTCTCTCTAGTAATACCATTCACAGCGATTGGACAATTTGCCCTCCGAAGCATTGTAAGAACGGAAAAATTATCCTACAGATTGTTTCGGATGAACTATTTTTAGAATATAAGTTCTTAGAGTTTATAATACTTAAACTATTAGGTATGTAATAAGAAACTTAATTTATAAAATGAACATATTCTAATAACAAATAAAATTAATTGGCGCAACCAAATTCGCGAAGCACTATTGTTAACATAATTTCTTATCTTGAAAGCGAATTCTTGTAAGATTTCATAGCAAAATGTTCATAGATTATTTCATTACCTGAACACCTATTGTGGATTTCAAATTGCGTGAAACATTCCAACACTAAGACATTTGAAACTACTGTTCCTATTTTAATTAACTACTTGCCACAATCGAATAATGGTTGAATTCTGTTGCACTACTACGAATGGAATTGACTCATTATAATCAATTCTAGCGATCAACGCTTCACGATACTATATCGAGCAATAATTTAAACAGACATTCTCCGAGAAACACCTTTCAGAAACCTTTGTTTTATCGCCGTTGTTCGATTTTATTTTATTATTCTATGCAATCGGGGCTCGGATACCAATGTATTGACTTTTGTATGGTGCTTTGGCAATACTTCAGTAATTCATCAAACGGTTGTTAAAAGCAAGTTTTGAACAAATGTCATGAAATTTAGACACGTTAACACGATTGTTCATATAAAAGGTACCTTTGGAATAGTTTATATTTATGGGATAAACTTACATAGATTTTGAGGAATTCACCAGCGGATACGATATGAATCCTATTCCTATCCTCATTATCTCTTTCTGTTTAAAACTTTGTTAATCTCCATATTAATATTTTTCTCATATAATATTAAAAACGACATTTAGATAATGTAGTAAGCAACTTACATTATGACTTAGAGTTTATCTGCGATATAAAATTCACAAGGCCTTATTTCAATCAATATTGCTTTTACTGCCGTAGGGTAATCAGTGGTATCATATAACAAGGTTTTGTTTTATGAAGATCGATCCACGGTTCTCAAATTACTAAGAAAAATAAATGTGATGCGGGTAAAGACGTACTTAGAACATACATGACTGTACGCAAAAATTTGATATTCGCTTGAAGGCACTAGAATTTACATTTTTGAATTTCTGGCAATCGTATGAATGACGATTTTTTACTATCGGTCTGGTATTAAAGATCTCTTTCTCAATATTAGCTGGTTTAAAAAAATTGAATATATGACTGTTCTTATAGCAAAATGCTCACCATCTATACCGTGATGGGATGCAAACGTGACTTATGAAACGTGGGAGTGTACTACACTCCTTAGTCTACCCCTTCGGGTATTACAGGCGTCATATTACATTTTTATGTCTACTGTTAATTGTTTTGGAATATTTTTGTTGCAAGCACCCGATCTTGGTTTCATAAAGCACAACAAAAGCAAAATAAGCCTTTATATTTAATTTTGAATAATAGTTAATCTGCGAAGGTACTACCGTATTGTCTATTTCTGCAAAGCAGTAGTACTCGTTCCGCGTGTTCCGCCATGAAGGGAGCGATCTTCCATATATAGTATTTGTTTATCCGATTTCGATTCTGAGCCGCTGCCGTCAATTATCAGGTGGGGTACCTATAAATAACTTACCGAGTACTTTCCGGGCACGTAGATTGGCTGAGAGTGCGACGTTGTCAAGTTGTTCAGAGCTAAGGAACCAGGACTTGCCGATGGTGGTGTTTGAGGTGTTCCAGGTCCGCCGAGTACCCTCATTCTTGGAGACATTTCGTCCCACTCGTGTCTTCTTAATTCCTCGAGGTGGTCGAGGACATCGCCGTAATGGGTGGAGAAAAGATCTGCATAGCGTGACGCAAGACCTTCCAGATAGCCTCGATCGCCATCCTGTTAAAAAGAAATGCAGAAATTTAATATGTTAAAATTGTTATTTCTGTGTCGAGAGGACAATGATGATCGTTTTTAAAAAACATGTACTTAATTGATATGAAATTTAGAATTCATTGTTGGTACAAGAGGGCATACCTAAAATAGTTACAACACTGTTAGTACCATTATAGTTATACGAGTTACACAAGCCTAAATACAGTGTCGAAACTGTACCTGCCAGGTAAATATGTATAGTTAGTGTAGTTAGTTACAGTACCATAATAAATAATTTGCTTGTAGTAAAGAACTTCTTAAAAAATATGGTTTCAAATTGTCAATTTCATAACGTTAATAATAGTTACAGGCGAGAAAAACAGTCTCACTTGAAAAATAAATAAGAATGAACAATTGTAATAAAAATAAAAGAATGCAAAAAAAATTCAAACCAACCCTTCTAACGGAACCGTCTCAGTAAGACAATTCTTGCAACCAGCATAATAATGTAACAAGTGAGAATTAAATCTGTAATTGTTTGGTACGTGCGAACTCATTCCCTCAAGCTCCCTTCCTTCCATGCAATTTCCGTTGAAAACGTGAAGGAAAAAATGGAAAAGCAGGTAATTAAAATCACCAGGTCTGAACCAGTGACTCGTTACATGGCAAACGAGTGAACGGGTAAAATAGACACGGCAGTGATGCCGATAAACAAGTTCGTATAAATCACACATTGGTAAAACTATCATATAAATTTTAATAAAATGTATAACGTAAAATGTTAACCCCTCTGCCTATCTTTTCGGGGATTATAGGCGTGATGTTACTTAATTTTTGAACTAGTAGACTATAATTACAGTCGATGGTATGACTATTAATAAAAAAATATCTAAATAATAAGCTCTCAAATATGCTTACAATGTTAGAAAATCGTAAGCCAACGCTCTAAATATTCGCATACGACCCCATCTTCTTTACATTATATCAGTTTTCTTAGAAACAATAGCAGGTATGTGAAACACTCGGTTCATCGTCTTGTTTTCAATCGCTTTCATTTCATAGGGACCAGTCTAACGAGATCCTTAGACCAGGGAAAATTTTGGGGTTGTTTGATTATGCGCAATTAAAGTGTTGCAGGATTTTTCTAATTGGGCTATTTGAGAGCAGTTAAGGTTTAATGTCTTGGAAATTATTGCTACGTCAAAAGTACAAGTTGTAAAGATTAAGACTCCAAAACGGAGAATAAATATCGTTTATGTTCGCTCAATTTAAGAGGATGAAAGAAAATGATAGAATATTTAATTGAGAAATTAATTATAAACTGTGGTCGACAATGCAAAACTCTAGATAATTATTATTAAATTCACGGTGCACGTTTAAGATGAACGCATTAGATACAAGTTTACGAACGATACAACATTAAATCACAAAGCAGAATTTGTTAGTAAACTCATAGTTTCAATGTCATAATATCAAAATTCTAGACACGACAGCGATGCACTATAGTTAAACTTAACTGTGCGGGCGAGCATTGTACATTCCCCTAGACACCAATTTGCAAACAACAGTGATGTGACTATAATACAAAGACGTAGTGTCATACTAACAGTTTCAGGCTATTAGTACACAGACTACTGATACAACTGTGCATGTAGGGTAGACGTAACAAAAGGATGGGAACAGAAGAATTGTTCTTCTTAATTGGCGTGGCTTTATGTAGGTACCTACATTTTGAGTATAGTGAGATTTTTAACAACGCACATTTTGTAGCAGTAATCATTTCCCTATATTATTTCTACTGAACTTATTCCTTACAGGATGCGTTAAAAGCGGTACATTATAAAAAATTTAAGAAGCGTTACAGAAAGCGTTAAAAGCGTTACAGACATAACGAAACGAGGACACGTTACTAAAACTTGTTTTGCCTTCAAAATTAGTGGTGTACGAAATTATACGAGTATATTTAATGGAACGAATAGTCTCACTAAAAGAAATGTACATTAAATTCCATTTCATAATAACAAAAATTATAAACTCTGTAGCTAATTACACCATAAAGCGTCAATTACATTTTGGACAAGTCCCCAGCAATCTATAAATATGCTTTAAGTAAAATGTTTGCTATGTTGCGCAGAAAATCAAAGTTAATAACACCGAGGGAGCAAGTTAAGTCGACCACCGCGGAAGGCCAGAGCGTAGCAAAATAAACAAAAGCGAAATAATCTCAGCCGTAAACGAACTCTTTCATTAAGACTTGGAAACCAAAGACATGGTCCGCGGGCGAGTAATTCCCTGTTTCCCCTAGATAAACAAGGCGCCGCCGCAAAACCGTTTCGGCGCGATATCAGAGCTATCCCGGCTCATAATTTCTCCTTCTGTAAACAATGTTTCATTTGGTTTTTATTGAAATCATTGTTTGCGTATTTAGTCATCATGTGGGTACCAATACCTAACGCAACATTATTTATATGCGGTGGATAAGAAATCGCTTCTATCTATGCAATATCGTTTTCCGAAATTACATATCGTAATTCAGTAGAGCCGTTAAAAATTAAAACAAAAACTGCACTTAAAAAACTTAATTCTTTTTGAGATAAGGTTTGAATTTCCATCACTTAACGTGAATTAAGAACTTTTAAGACAGTACGAAAGAGTTGAACATTCTTGAGCTTTTAAGGCAACTTAATTAAGTTACAGTGTCTGTACAGCTAAGAAGACTTAACGAAGATACAGTTCTTTCTTACCAACAGGATACCGTCCGTCAAATTGAAAAGAATCGGCAGCTAGCCAGTGGAGAAGCGTACTTAGAATTCAACCAGCGGTCTCGCGTCGAGTCAAAGATGGCCGAGGGTTTATTTCCATTTTTAAATGAGAGCGGCTGAGAGCTTTGTCGGCTCCGAGTTTGTGCTCTGCGTTTTAAGTGGATTAAATCGCTCTACGCTCGTAAAACCGACAAGTGCTACAGCTAAGAATTCAAGTAACCGTTCGACTTTTGCATGAGAAAGTGCTCGCGGGACCTCGCTTCGCACTCACTCCGCGCAATTTGATGCGGCAAAGATTTGTTTCTTCCCTCCCTTGAAATCGTGGCCGATTCACATCTAAGCGGGATGCCGTCGCTTTTGTGAATACTCAATGAAAGAAATTCATTAACGCTATCTCTCAATGAGGGGACTTTTAGGGATTACCTTATTGTCTATTGTAAAGGATTAGTTTCATATATCGATGATCGGTGCTACATAAAACACCCTCCACTTATGTTAAGTCAATAAATGTAGTCTTAGTCTAAAATACTCTTAATTATTCATTGATAGTTCAACAAAGTTAATCAGAAGTTTCGATATCAAAAGGAATTTCAATATTGAACAGCCAATTACTGTCACTCGTTTGACAAGATTAATCATTCTGGCGTTTCTTGTAAGCATCACTAATCGTGACATTCTTAGGTAATAGGAAACTTAATACTTTAACAGCTTAAGTAAGTCGAAATATCATTATGACCTGTTCTGCTGACAACGCGACTTAAAGGGGAATTTTACCCAATTTGTTTTAATTTGTGATTCAACGAGGCAGTATACTAAATAAAGCTGTCGTTCGGACAATTTAAGGCATGTGGAATCGAGAAACAGTGAAGGAATTGCCATAAAGGAGAACAATAAATAGGCTACGATGGTCGGAAAAAGAAAATGGTAACCGTTGTTGAATTTAAATGGTATATTTAGGGCAGAGATACTCATTTGGAGCATAGAAACGAGTCCATTGCATGGCTTGCCAACGACAGATGCTACGTTTACGAAAAATAAAACAGTACAAAGTTAGGCAATCAAGATAAAATTTCAGCGAGAAGATTCGTATCCGGCAATTCTTCATGTATATTAGAAGAAATGGATTATTAAACGGGATAATTTATTCTATAATAAAAATAGACGACTAGAGTCAAACGACAGGTTTGAAATTTAATATAGATAAGGGGAAATATTCAAACATGAACAATATTCCTTTTCAACATGTAATTAAATAATACAAATGTTTACAATTGTTTTCAAATACTCATTCAATAATCGGTTAAGGAATTATGATTTGGACTCTCTCTCCCTTTTTCTAAGTTCTAATAATCACCACGCAACATAAGTCAAGAATAGAAACTATTTCATATAAATATTTTGGAAACCCAAACCATTAGGGATTATTAGTAGTTGTTTGAAATATTTTGAAATGACACAATACAATGAACAACGTCGCTAACTAAACGAAATATATTCTATATAACAAAGTTTAATGTAATCCCACAACGAATGGTAACAAGTTTAATTGAAGACCGCGTCCGGTACATAAATTTAAACTTTTGGCATGCATTTTAATCTACTTACAGTAGTTGCTTTCAGTAATGGCTAGTAAATGAGTTTCCGAGTTCAACTAAACGGTTAAGTCGTTAATGCACTGTGGAGTTGTATCGATATTTTACTATAAAATTTATTCAATATTTCTTAAGTTTTTATTCGATATTGTGAAATCTAGTAGGAACGTTTGCAGGTGATAAGGTAGTGTAATAAAGATTGAAAATGGCAACTGGTTGTGTATATAAAATATATAATACTTGTCGTCAGGTAACTGAAAAAATTAAAGCAAGATTATGTACATAAGCTTTGTAGGCTGTTAAAAATAATTCCAATAATACAATGGAAAATATATCATTAATACAATGGAAAGTATATCATTATTCTGGAATTTCTATACTTGGTATTTTAATATTAAAATTCGCTAAAAATCATCTGTAAAGATGTACAGTAATTGTTTGTTACGTTTTAAACAATTTTACATTGGAACTATTGTGTTATTACGTTTTGGTTAAAACAAGATAATCTGATTCGTTCCCAAAGATAGTTAACGGTATAAAATTTATAGTTCCAATGCCGATATTTCAAAATCCAGCCAAAATTTAATTTCAATGATTTACGAGCGGCCGAGACACACACCGAATTTTATGTCCGAAGGTACGTACAATCTAAGGCCGCCTAGAACCTGTAATGACCTATTTTTTTGGTACCTAGCAATAGAGATTTATGATTATAACGGTATTGCAACTTTATACAGTAGCGACCTAGGGCAATAACACCCTAGTGGTTTGGATTGAAATTCCCTTATTTGAAAGTCTAAGTCTCAAATCCTGGAAAACAATCATATTTGATGTTACAAACTCGAAGAAAAACAACGCTACAAAGCCTAAAAACCTGAGAATTCTCTATAATTTTCTCTAAGGCGTGTGACCTGCGTCAAACCGCACTTAGGCAGCGTTAAAGTCGTTTGCTTGAAAGATTCCCATTATGAGACGAGTGTCATCTTTAACAGGGTAACAATAAAATTGTTAGTCATTGATGATGGTGACAATGGAGTCATTACATCCAAGTTTCGTGAAGTTAATAATATAACGTGGCTTAGCAACGACAACAATAACAACGTTAACGAATGTTCATTTCTGCGCTTGTTCAACATTAATATTTCCAAATGTATTCCGCATAAGTAGACAATAAAATTCCAGTACTAACAACATAAGCACTCACCGAGAATTCACACCTGGAACACAGAAGCTTATATCGCAACAATCTAAATGTTAATATCGTCCTTGGCGTACGAGTCGATGCGAACAAAAAGCAATAAGGGTAACATTAAATATCACATACCTGTACTATGATTAATATATAAATATATGTACAACGGATACGATAAGCAATAAAAGCGTTAATCGATTATATATGTTCATCAAGAAAGCGGACAACTTTAAAGTTAAAAGGCACTATAAAACTCGTTTTGGATGCAATGCGGTAAGCAGATGGCATTCTCATGTTGGAGTATACGTTGCATTAATCTGATTCGAGAATGAATACGCGGTGATAGCTTTAGTAAGTACAATCTATGCGTTCCATGAAAGCATAATTTACTGTGCAGTAGGGTGATAATTGCGTGCACTTGTTAGACGTTGGTAAGGTGTAGGTTACTGAGGAGCGTAGCGTTGTTTCTTTCATTAGTAGAGCATTTTAGTATTATGGTTTTTTGTACTATTATGAATTACCTACACGTTAAATG
>DWEE01000382.1:0-17917 GCA_018245755.1 Parelbella macleannani | reverse complement strand
AAAAAAATCGATAAAGTATATTTGGGAAAATTATTTTTAAAGGTATGTTGGCGCTCTTGTGATGCGGTATTACAAAACAATATTAATGGTACCTTTGTAGCGAAATTTAAAATTCGAACATGAATTGAAATTTTAAAATGAAACAATTTCATAAAAAAAAATTTATTAGCAGTTTTCGAACGCTAGTCGCAAATCACATTCAATTCTTGTATTGTTCGTTTAAATTTTCAAAACTCGAATGTTGAATTGTGATTCGAAAAGTGCGCGCTCGTGACGGCATTCCGGGGTCGTCGTTGCCGCTTACAAAGTTTACAGTCGCATCAATGAATGAATGAACGCGAGAACGGAGACATTTAAAAATGGACGCGACTTTAACTTCACCGGCAACACAATGGGCTCGCTGTCGTCGGAATTGTAATGTTTGTGTGTCTGTTAAATATGTATAATTACATAGTAAATTATCCTTACTTTATTTGACTGCCTCGTTTTAAGAGCGGTTGCAAGCGCGACTGCCGATCGGTAGGTCCTGGGTTCAAATCTCAGATCGGGTACTGTTTGATTTTTCTCATTTAGAATTCCTAGTAGTGATTCGGAGTCTGGAATTGTGCCAATATCGCAATAGGCGCACCACCTATTCCATAGGATTTACACGTAACTGGTGAAACGTGAGGGTGTTCTACACCCCTCTGCCTACCCCTTCGGGGATTATAGGCATGATGTTACATTTTTTTTATTATCTTCAAGTATCGAAGCGTTATGTGGTTAAATATGACAGATGTCAAAAATAATATACCTTTTTACATTGTCTATAGGTTCGTGGACATTTCTTTTTATATTAAAAATAAATTTAAAAAATCAATATCCTACGATAAATATCTTTGAGGACGTTTTGCGTTTGATGTTTTCAAGACACCTCGTAAACGACCCGGCGTGATGTTTTAAATATAAAAGTAACAAATCTCATAATTAATAACAAATTTATAACCAATATTTAAAAACGGGCCAAGATGAACCTATGAATCAGCAATACACTGCAGAGAGCTAGTTTACTTAAAAATTATTCTCGATAGAATCTCAAATAATTATCATAAAATCACTGCTAGTCAAAGTATTACAAGCACTTCAAAGTTTACGTGAGGCATAACAAATTAAAAAGCATATTAAATATATATGTGCTGTGGAATAATGAGTTAGTTTAATAGCGACAAACGCTGAACCAAAATATTAAAAAACATACTTGCGATCAAAAGGTAACAAAAATTAGCAAATTTATTCTCTAGTAAAACGTTTCTTCAAGAAAGCATATTGAAGGCTTTCATTAACTCTTTTTGATTCTTCCAGTAATTTAATACAATAATATATCCCATGACTTCCAGGCTTCAATACTTATTTTATTAAAACTCCAACAACACATACATACGAACATGTAAACAAACTTTTTTAAAACCCTCTCAAAACGGTCTCCGTCAAGTCTCATACTCATTTGCCATTTTCGAGAGACGCCATTGCAAATTTTACTCCAATGTCGAATGCAAATCAATTGAGTTGCCAGTGTACGGAATTAAACTGATACTTTAATATAAATCTATGCATGCAATAATAGTAAATAATAAATGAATAACAATAATAATATGTTGCGTGGAAATCGAACCCACGACGCCTAGCTCAATAGTCAGGTTCACTAACCACTGCACCAACCGGCCACCAGTAATACTCTTCACCCATACAATATCCTTCTATTCCTCAAGCAATCTCAGAAACCGTACACTGTTGCACAATCTTCTTGCAATCGTCCTACCATTAAACTCTCTCTTCGACCGTAGCTCCCGGATCTCTTCTTTAAGAAAACGTTTTATAGACAAACTAGGGACGTGATTGGAAGAAGACCATGGCAAGTCCTAAAAACGCTTAAAAAGGGGCCGTAACAGGAAAACACCACAGACAATAATAGACGCTTCTAGACCATGTGCAGCGTTGACTCGCTGACTCCGCAGGACACAGGACTTTCCCCATACGTTACGTTATTAAACGAGGTTTTCCTACACCCGTTTAAAATCATCGAACAGCAAATACGCATAAATACTAATATATTAAAAAAAAATTTAAATATTCTTCATTTCGAAAAAACATATATACATATAAATATTGAACAATCAAAACACAGTTGGCCTTGATCTCAGCTTGTCCGTCTTCACGACTGCACGTATACGTGACTCGTGTGTCGAGCAGAATGGACACAGCAGCGCCGGCCTGGCGAACGTTACGTTCGACGCGTGTAACTCTTTGTAACAGTTGTCTAAAACCGCGCTGTCTTTTACTATAAATACTATAGTATTGTTGGAATATGGGTCTCCTCTCATAATCAGAGGGTTACGCCCATAGGCTACCGCGCTGGCCAAATGCGGGTTGGCAGACTTTTTAGTACTTTTTAGTAGTTTTTTTTTTTTTATGTAGTACTTACTATAACTGCTACAGTAGTTAGTTACTCAACACGCGTTCATAATTATTTAATTCAATTTCGAAAACCCAAGAAACCATTACCTATATTTTATTAATTATTTATTTTTCATAAAAACCATGGTCATTGATTGAAGATTGTCTGGAATAACGCATTTTTATATCTATTAACTATAACACATATATAGTTTTTTAACATCGACGCAAATTGACGTTATAGGAAATTATGACCTCGACCGGCCCTTCTGCGACCATATATCGTCCCACTCATCAGCGAAGAATAAAAAATGATTTTAACGACTTTTTTGTCGAGTTTTTATAATGAACGTCGATACTTCGAAATTTTAATTAAGGAAATAACATCATGCATGGATCTCCCCGAAGGGATAGGCAGAGGAGGTGTAGTACCCTCCCACTAGTCTCACCAGTTCGTTTACGTTCCACCATGGAATACGTAGTGAATCTGTTGCCATTCACCGGGCACAGATCCAGACTCCGTCACTACTAGGAATTTATGGTTTAGAAGCAGATGGCCTTATCAAGTAACTTTTTTATTTATTTATACATAATATAATAACACCAATCACACACACTAACACACAATACATTCCGAACAGAGCGATCGGGTAACACTACAACAACATGCAGCGCCCAGTGCTGGGAACCCAGCGGCGATATTGGCGACAACAAAAGCGGCGCCGCCCAACAGCTGTTTAGCCATTCAGCTGCCGTACTTTCCGGGAGTATTAAACTCTGACATTCCGCGTGCCCCACACTCGCCGGCCCCGAGTCGATTCACATTCCTTCTTACAACCCGCTCCATCATCTACCAGCCCAATTCGTAATTCCAGCGGTGGCCATCCTATCAGGAGGCTTTGAAACTATAAACGGATTAACACACAGACATACAGAAAACAAAAAAGTTATAACGCAAGAAGGTTTTAACACGATTCAGTGATATTATTTCATTTAAAAATTTAATCGGCGACGGAGGTCCCAACCTTCCCTCACCCCTTCTCTCCCACACCCAAACAGGGAAGCTTGTACAAAAACCATCCAACGCTTTAACCTCCAAGTGCTCTATGCCAGGAAGAAACACCAGATCACGTCACGTGGACACGTAAGACCTCGATGGGACCTAGTATCATAAATACATGTATAATAAATCAAAGTGTAGAGTAAGCCGACAGAACGACATACAGAGAGACCGCGTACGGTCCGAGCATACGTATGAGCGGCTCAGTTCAAGGACGCGCCTCGAGCCCTCGGTACGCGCACCGCGCCTTCCTGGACAGATGTGTCTGACGGATAGAAGAAGGTTGAACATCTTGATCAACGTGTATGTGTGAGTGCAGGTGTGTGTGTACGGGAGGGAGGGTGGTGTGCTGTTGTGTGGATTGACTTGTAATGCTTTCACTGTTTATAGGTCCAATGTTAATGTTAAATCTATTCAAATGTAATCAACTGTACAATATTAGGCAGAAAAACGATAAAAGTGGTAGGCACTAACGATGCTGGCGGAGTATAAGTTGGTCTAATTTCGAGAATCTTCTCACCGTGACCCAAGGGTTGACTGTGACAGATGCTATTAAGCTTATGTACGTCCTTTGTATCGCTTTGTTGTGACACAAAAAACTATTATAGAGAATTCGTCCGTAGACATATACTATCTTATCGCTATATCTTTCGCTGTTACAGCGAATGATAAGTCTATATATTAAAATCGCAAAGAAATGCGTCTCTAAAGTATGTAGCTGAAATGCAAACCACTACACATTCTGTTCTCGTTCTAAGGAGACCGGTGTCCAACAGTGGACCGATAAAAGAGATGATCCTATTACTGTGCATGATATACATACAGCGCACGTGCCATTAGGAGTATAAAAATATTCTAAGCACAGGTTATATACCAAAATCTATCTTAATTTAATAACCAGTACATTTCTTCATTTTAAAAAATGTATACATATGGTTCTGGCGCCACTTGGGTAGACTATTGTTATTAAGGAAAATCGTATAAAAAGAAGGTAAGATAAGTATATATTTTTTAATATTCACACTGTAACAGTGCAGTGAGTTTTTTTAGAAATTAATGGAAACGTTTGGAATTACTAAACAGTCAGTGAAATTGAAAACAGTGCGTAAGTCATTTTTCGGCGGTTATAACTTTTTGGATCATACGCATTCATTTGACCAATCAGAAAGCAGGTGGGCCATCAAATGGCGCCAAATTTTCCATTAAAACTGATAGCACGTAATTAAAAGGTACCTACATAGTTATTTTGCTCTCCTGTAAAATAGACGTTGTTTATTTACGCTGTGTTAGAACTCCACTTATTACAATAAAGCGTATTTCATAGATATAGATACACAGCACTGCGCACTTAATAACTGACAGATCTCACTAAAAAAAAGAAAAAACTTTTACGCAACAATCAATTACCGTCTCTATTACGAGCACAATAAGAACCATTGCATAAGTGTAGTCATAGACCGAATCGATACCCGTTGACGTTTTGTCAAGCGCGACACGGAGTATAGAAGAAAAAGAAAAACAACAAAAAAAAAATCAAATAAGGCGACAGCGGCGGCGTGGCTGAATGCAACGTGTGCTAACGTCGACCTTGGCCTAGAATAGCACGTTTTAATCATTTATAAATAACGTGTGGTGTTAAATGAAAAATAATATTTACTTTAAAACGTGTTTGTGCAATGTCTGTCCAAAATCTGACGAAAGAAGGGCTTGGACCATTTAAAAGACCGGTTTCAACTATCGACCTATCTCATTCTCTGCTTTTCTAACCCATTTTTTTTTCTGAAGGTTTATGTCTACGTGTTTCCAACGCAGCATGATCTCGAGTCTTGCGGGCGATAGCGGGTCTATATTCTCGCTTACTCAAAGACGTTTATTCTCACTATCCTTCTTACTGCGCCATTTGTCGTACGTAACCCGGAAACGATTCCGCATTCTTCCTTCGAGCAGATAACGCCCTATTCTCACAGCGATACCAAGTCATTCACGGACTGGACCTGAAGTTTTTGCTTCACCTATTCTTCTGAGGACCCATTCTCAAGGGTCTGTAAAATGGGAATAAGTGGGAACTCCGTAAGGTCACAGCCTGTTGGGAGTCTGCCATAAACCTCTGTCGCCCCAACAATGGAAGTAGATCCAAAATAGATACATTAATCACTTTAAAAAATTGTACTAGGTTTCCGAATACTAAATCGCAGGTTGTTAATTCGATCTCCACGCAGCACAAATATTTATGGCGAACACGATGACAGTTGAATCCGTGTCCTGCGTGTTAATTATTATATTCAACCGTACATAACTGTGTACTTCCATTAGATGATAAATAAATACACATTTGGATTAAAAAATATACCTAAATGTTTTTTTTATTTATGACTGGATGGAAGATATGAGTGGTACATTTATTAATACAGAGAGTAAGGCCACTGATGTTTCTTATACCTGAACTAACACAGTACTCACTCAAATACTACCTGACTTAAACGAGCTTTGCAAACGATATGCTACTCTTGGGGAGCAAGTTGAAATATCTCCTGTCTTCCATCCACCCCATGAAAGGTCGACCGTAAGAACAATAATCATGTACCTAATGTCTTGTCCCATAGATTTCATCTTGAACTACCTCAATTACACAGAGATTGGTCATTTCGTTAATTGTGGACATTATTGTTAATGACTATCAGTAATAACCTGGCGGTTCAGATTTCAACCTCCCACTCTGTTGGTCTGAGTTGCAAATCCAGACAAATACCTTCACTTATAAAAAACTATGGATCAATGTGGATTATAAGATTAAGTATTACACGTTGAAGGAAAACATCTTGAGGTAATCTCACCTGGTAACGTCGTCAGGCACCTGTAGTGAATCTTAGAGTAGGTACTCCATAAAATTCACAAGAGCGTGTGAAGGCTGGCCAAGCGCACTTGACCAGCGCAGTGGACTGCAGCCTTAATCCTTAATATTCCGAGGGGAAACCAATAACCGAGAATGGAACGATAGTCGTGTTCATGATAATGATAATAAATGACATATGATAATATACGGACAGCAGGTCTATAAGGATAGCGCCATTAGACACTCCGTCTTCTCTGCCTACCCCGTAAGGGACTTAGTGTGAAGACATGTATGTATGATAATATAAAATAATAAATAATCATTTCCATCATGTGAAATTGCAACCAAATGCAAGCCTATTGCTAATTAAAAAAAAAACTAAATGGAATTTCATTTTTATATTATTACAATTACTTTAACTATCGTTAGTTGTTATATTATAATCACAATATGGGCATAGGTAGTCGTCCAAATAGAACTGATGTACTCATATTTAACTCTGCTCACCATTTAAAGCGCAATACATTACGTAATGTATTTTTATTATTAGTACATCGCTACATCAGAGCCCCTAAGAGACTGGCAGAGAACACCGACTGCCAAATCCACACACCGTACACCAGTCTTTCATACGCGCACGTTACTTTCGGACACTTAACTACTCAATCAGTCAGTATCTTGCCCAAAAAGGAACACTTTTATACACCCAAAGTCCCAAACAAGAAACAAATGCTCGTGCTGACCACACAAACATTTATTCTGGGTGGGAATCGAACCCAGAACCTCTTCAAGGTAATGCAGTTCCCTAACCACAGGACCAACGGCGACAACACGAGTCAAACGTCTATGGACATAAAGCAACACCGCACACGGCGAACCGGCCGAAACGAAAGCGACACAAAAACGCACGCGACTTGCGAAACGGATGGCACGTTGGAAGGTAGGAGGCGTACTCGCCTGGACTTGGTCAACAGCAGATGGTTTATTTGCGCAGCTTGCACAACACGCGGGCGATTTGCGTATATTTTTTTATCATATGATGATAGGCAAGGCTGATGGAATGCGCAAATGCGTCCTAAGATAGAGCACCCTATGCCTATCAAGAGCCTATTCATCCTTGTTTTGAAAAGTCCTAGTATACTCGTATATTTGCCCGGAAACAGACAGCAGGGTGTTCCACTCCCTGGCCTCTCTCTTTGAGAGAAGTGGTGGCTTTTTCTTAACATGACGGCTGTAGTCCCCAAAGAGGTAGGCACCGAAGAGTAGTACAGTCCCACGTAACCAATGGAATAGGTGGTAAGTCTATTGCCATACACCGGGCACACATCCACACTACGAGCCCTTACTCGCCTTGTCTCACCAGATGACATCTTTTTAGCTAGATTACAACCCCCCCACCCCCCTCCCCTACACTCTTGGCTCACTCAAAATCGATACTTACAAGATATTAAGTTCCCAGCAGGTTCAATATTGAAAAGATATAACGATGTCTTTGGTAATATATTTGTGCCTATCGCTACTAACACAAATAAATTATCATTTGATTTGTTCGCCGAGGCGTGATGCGTCATGGTGATCAGCTGAAAACGTCGCGGTCCTGACTTGTCGTTTTTCTACTATGTATAGTATCAGGACAAGGCTTTTAAATCCGGGATATTCCCAATGCGTTCCGACTTAGGTTTTTTATAAAAGGGCCAGGTAATTTAAGGCTGTCTACACGTGAGCGACTTTTATTCAGTATGATATATTTCTTCGTCTGTAAAAGCCTTCGTTCGAACTTTGTATGGTCAGTTCGCTTTTATCGTAGCCTTCGCTATGTAATTTGTGATTGACATTAATTTAGATTTGAATGATTATACACTCTTCAAGTAATCGATGTGTTTAATATGTAAAACTTGCAGGAAATCCTAATTAATTTTACAGTTGTATACCGGAAGGGGTTGAATAGCTGTAGTATAAGTGTGTAAGTAATTTTAATCGGATAGTTAAGTTCTAAATACCACCATACACAAAATAACAGATATTTTTTGAACTTGATGAAAAATATCATGACCCGAGTGACGTCATAAGTACATATATCTATACAGACGTACAGATGTGTGAGTACACGCACACTACAAAAGAGATCTGATGCAGTAGTCATTATGTCAGAATGTGGTCTTGGTTTTTTGGGGTCCTCCGGTCATTTGGTAATCCGCGGGCGAAACAGAAAACCTTACGTATTTTTTCATGAATTTGATACATTTACGTTCTACATTTTCGAAATCTCAAACATATTAGTTAGAACATTACTTCCGTTATTCAAACATATGTACATATATTGTAGGAATGTATAATAATTAAATATCTTTTTGTTTAAATAGAACTACACAGTCGTATTTAATGTAATAGTAAATGACAATTATTATTATTAATACAAGAGATTAATCTCGTTATATTTCGCTAAGATTCTTTTTGTCATAAGACATACTTATAAGTACATTGTCACTTATAATGAGAAACCTAAGTACAAGGTTACAGGAACTTCATCATCATTATCATCATCAGTCTACTTCCGGCCACCGCTGGACACAGGCCTCTCCACTGAGCTCGATCTTCAGCTTAAACACAGTTTAGTTCGGCGTAATTCGGCGGCGATTCAATACGGAACCATTAACTGTGGGGCCGGTTCAACTTTTTTCATTTTATGTTACAAAAAAGCTTTTTTAATAGACCACGTGCGCTCACGATAAAGCCAAATTCCACACGTCCCTCCTTACTCTCTTTTCTCTCCTCACCTCTCCTCGTTCTCTTTTTTTACGTTTCGGTTTGTTTCTTTTATTCATTTCACCCGGCGAATAAATACTGGCTGGTTTTTTTTACAGTAGCCACACGCGTGCTGAGATTTCGATTGCTGACTTTAATGATGTACGTTCCGTCGGCGTTTCGCTTTGAAATTTGTACATGACGGACGGCGGGCACTTTTTTCCTTTTTTTTCTTCAAAATATAACATATTACGATCGAGTGCCTCGTGACGACGTTACGTTGGGAAAAAAATGCCGCGGGCATATTTTGTTTTAAACTTAACATGTCAGTCAGTGCTGTGAATAACCACGCGACGTTGGCAAATTGCAAACGATTTGTGAAGCTAAGCTGCTGTGGCCGCTATCAGCAGTGCAAGGGACGAAAGTCAGTGATAAACTTCCACTGTTTACCTCCATCACGTTTTGCAGGACCCGTCAATAAAAAACATAATGACTGTGTATGACTATTTACGTAATGTCTCATGGTGGTGAGACTGTTGCTGTATACCGGGCACTGATTCAGAATCCGAGCAGCTACTGGGAATATGTATCAGAAAGGAGAATTACATTTCAGTTAGATAAACCCGATTATACCCTACGCAAGCTGGAAATCGAGTCCAGAACTTATTTATTAGCAATCGCGCTTGCTATCAAGCACCGTATTATGGAATTATTTTTTCAATTATTCACTGATAAATCTTCCGAACTCTTCCAAGGTATGTACATACTTATAGCTACAATACACTACTCAGGACCAGACCCGTGGCTCCAAGCTGGCCATCCGAACTGTCCACGGGCGTACAATACGCATCATTAACGAGAATAAAATTAAAGATTCTTATTTTCGCGGCTCACGTCAGCATCGAATGCGATATGCAATAACGACAATTACGAGTTCGAAGACAAGTCGCGAACATGGAATTTGTTTGCTAACGGTATCGAGTACGGTGTATCATTAAAGTGAAGTGGCGAAATGGCCAAATGACTACTCTCATAAGATCATTAAATGGAAAAATCACCCGCCTCCCTCCCTTGCTCGGCGGTGGCGACTTCTACCTTAAAATTTAAAAACTTCAAAATTAGAAGATTTAAATGATTCATATGTGAATAGATAAAACAAGTAAGAAACGAATAACTATGAATAATTTAATATATGAAGTGAAAAACTAAACATTTTTTTAATTCCCGCAAAAAATTATCATCAATAAGGTGTATATTTATGGATACCTGTAGTTTGCAGTCTGCCCGGTTACTATAACACATGCCCTCTTGATATTTGGTTTGGGATCACGTAGCCGTGTCTGGAGATATTCCAAATTGAACGACTTGTTTACTTATTACTATTATTACTTATACCAAAATATTTATTCGTTCGACCGTCAAAATAACACAAGAACTACCAAACACACAAATACATATAATACACTCTAGGCAGCGTCCTGCTGTAACGCAGCACGCAACAGAACGTTGTAGCGACACGCGCATGTGCAGTGCAGTCACAATGTGCCGCAGTTATCATGCAAATCAACCAGAAACATATCAGTATTGATATGTACAGATGACATTAAAATGTTTTTGTTATATGCTAATTAATAATTAATTCTACTTGTTCACGTCGGTGATCCGCGAATCAGGCATTGGACATACATACATGTACATACTGTACATATATGTACATACTGTATATATGTTGTGTGTATGTACATTTGTGTGTGCATGTGTTTATTGACGGCTTTTCCGACGGTGGAACGATTAAAGACTTCTTGATGATACTACACTTGTATATAAAAAAAAACTTAACATTATACCTGTAGTCGCCGAAGAGGTAGGCAGAGGAGTGTAGTACACTCGTACGTTTCACCGGTTACGTTTCCGTCCTACTATGCTATAGGTGGTGAGCTTATTGCTATACACCAGGCACAAATCCAGATTCCGAGCCACTACTCGAAATTTCTGCTAAAAATCTAAAATAGACAAAATCCAATCGCTCTAGACCCGGGAACCGAACCCAGGACCTCTCGGTCAGCGGTCGCGCTTGCAACCGCTCGACCAACGTGGCAGTCAACGATACAACATACAAATCCATGACAAATTTCATCAAAATCAACATACACCATCTTTTTCGTCTCAAACCGCTATTAACTAACGAACAGACAGAATGACTTGGACATGATACTAATATGAACTAGCGATTAATCAATTACTACCGTTATCTTCACACATCTGACTATTTAATAGATAGCAGTGTAAGGCAGCATATCTCGGTGGATAAGATCGACTACGGGGACACGTCCACTACACATACGCAACTTTCGAAGAAAAATTCTAATCCTCGGGCAATGCTGCGCGGCGGAGAGTGGCAACGTTGCTGTACACATTACTATTAACAACGTCTAAGGGCTCATACGCCCACAGAATGCACTTATTGTGCACAAGTAGAGTCACTGATGCGTTTCTGTTTTAAAATACATTCGTTGTATAGTTCGTTCGTTCGTTCATTCGTTATGAAGCACATTCTTTAGTTCATTCATTAATTAAATAAATTAATCATTTGCGTTTGTAAAAAAATCACAAAAAAAAAACACTTTAATGGAAGTTTTTTACATATTTATCTTAAACTGATAGATATCAGCTATCTAACTGATCAGGAGTCTAAATTTAACAATACATAATTACATACTAGCTTTTATTTAGCACTCTAATAGAGTTTTATAATTATCGTGAAGGTTACATCACCTGTTACTTAAAAAACAGTTAAAAATTATTAATACATACATACATAGATAATAAGTAATGATTTCTTAACAAGTTTTAACAAACGTACCCGTTGGTTCAGCTTAGTTACTAGTGAGATAGACAATGTCGCGCAGACGCCAAGATTCAATACACAAAGAAAAACCTTTGTAGCTCATTCAGTACTATTTTCGTTTTAAATACAAATCGAAGTACAAAATTACACGGCACCATTCATCATTTAAGTAAGTGCTGTTAATAATATGCCATAAACATTTTGTTATAAAAGAATAGGATAAAAACGAGATGTATTCAAATACACTATTTGACATGAAACCTCAAAAATCTGAATAATTTAACGAATGACAGTCGAACTTCGATCATTGCTCGGTCACTACTCATTTATTATTCTACAATATAATTTATAGCGACTGAAAACATATTTATTTTTTTGAAACCCAAACACAACAAAATAATACTTCTCACTCATCACACAAATATTTGACCCTGATGGGAATCGAACTCCAAATCACCGGGTTATCAGTCAGGTACTTTAACCACTGGACCAACGGTTCATAAACATATAACACAAACACATTCCAACAATACAACACTAGGTAAATAACGGACATACCAATCAGCAC
Source organism: Parelbella macleannani (assembly GCA_018245755.1). Lineage (NCBI taxonomy): Eukaryota > Metazoa > Arthropoda > Insecta > Lepidoptera > Hesperiidae > Parelbella > Parelbella macleannani. The sequence goes on along the minus strand of DWEE01000382.1, from coordinate 5,430 downwards.
ATTACACGTTTATATAACAGTAATGGCTAATGGGCGCGCATAAACAACATTATATAAAACGAAATAGAGGAAAAAAACCGTTAATTGTACAAAAACCGATAAAATCATACACGGTTATTAAAGATCGGAACTCGATACGGATATACTAGTCGGTGCCTGAGTAGAACGGTCCATCGAAGATGCATCTCGTCAAAGAATTCAAAAAACTTCTAACTCTAACAAAAATATTCTAAAAACTAGACTTTAGAAAAAGTACGCTCCACTGGCTCTAATATGTCCAAATCAGGTAGACCACATATTAAATAAAATGTAAACTATTTTGATTAAAGCTTGTAGGCATCCATACTTCTATCAGAGCTCATTAAGAACAGTGCGAGAAGAAGCTGTCTCTTGGGAAACCAATTACTCATGGATAACAATAATTGTATTATTTTTCGCATTTAAATAATTCTCATAAACCTATATATTATCGGACATTGTTAAGCCGACTGAACTATGTACTTACGTAGAACCATATAAGTACATCATAAAATCTCATAGAATATACCACTAACCTCATAATAAAACATAAGCACAATTCAAATTTTTTTCTCTTTTCAGTTGCAGATCTAACTTGTGTTAAGTGACGCGGTAAGAAGAAACCGAAGAAGTGAACCAAAAAGTAATCATCAAACAACAAATTAACACTAAATCGCGTGTAAAATGAGTGTGTGTTAATATAAAAAGCCAAAATGGGTGTCAGTGACAGAACTGTGTTGACATTATTGTTAGTAACAAACTTCATTTTACGCATAAACAGTGACAGTGATGTGAGCTCGCGGAGTTACGACATGGACGGCCTTAGTGACATGGACCACTTGCTGCGAGGCAGCAGTGACGGTCGGGCACCTGGACCGTCAGAATTTGACGTGGACGAAGATGATCCAAGCAAAAACATTGAACCAGAGAGAGTGTTCGACACAGAGTCTAAAGAAGATAGAGAATACGAAGTAGAAATAGTTAACCCCACAGCGATAGACCAAAGAGATGTGACCAGAAGCACAACCGAGATGTATTTAACGACACAGATTCTGGAAGCGATTCCTGAAGCGTTAGGATTAAGAAACGAAGCGGGAAATGGTGAATCGAGAATTGATAAATCTCCCACCGCCGCGAATTTTAGTGATAGTATGGGACAGATGGAATCCGACAGACGTATGGAACTATCGAGTAGCGAAGTAGACAGAGAGTTCAACAGTGACCCAATGATCAATATGTCGGATACGACGGAAACGGTGCAAGATATTGCGACGACCATAGACAATAATGTTTATAGGAAGACGACGGAGGATGTCTATTCTAATAGCGACAACAATGTATCGGTGAGTGATTTACATTACAGTTTAGTTAAACAATCGTTGGAGGAAGTTGGTGGTGTGTGTTGTGGAAATCTAAAGAGACTCGTGGTCAGACTTACAATTGGTAACATTTACCTCCTTCACCTCTAGCACATTAATCAACTCGATCAAAACTATATTCATTTAATACTAACCACAAAGGGTCTCCAGACAACAAAATGGATTGATAAAAGTGTATCTTTAACATGGTTAAAATAATTTTAAACACGAAAACTTTATTTCTTGTTCCATTCAAATTAAAAAATAAATCAAAAATTCCCATCTTCCAGGAAGAAATTACATCGAGCCCGTTAATAACTCCTCTCACTAGTGAACGCCCGACTTCTCTAACAGTGGAAAACATGGAGGCTAACAACCGCAGCGTTGATGAAGATGAGAATGGAGAATCAGGCGGACAGAGAAATCCCAAAACTGAGAATTGTAGGTAACTTTACGATACACTTATTCACACACTATTGGTTGCTATTTTCATCATGATCACCAGTTTGTCTCAATGGATGATGAACATGGGCCTCTCTTAGAGGGTTTCACCAATACTCGCCACACAAGGCATGCGGGTTGGGATTCTCAGCCACATTTATTTAGTGCCAAATTGTTATATTTTTTGCCATAAATTAATATGTAAAATGCAAGCATATGGAAAAATACCACTCACTTTCAACTATGAAGCAAGGTATCGTGATTAAATATGACCGCCAAAGAGTTATGCGATAATGTTCTTTAAAGGGTTACGATATTCAGCTTTTCGCCAGCCTGGTAGACCATTCCGTCGACATTTTCCATCGAACAGTAGATACACATGCGTGCCACGTGCGTGCAGATTTATAAACGACTTATCGATACTGTATACTGCTATACAAATTTATAGCATTATTACCGTAATTCGATTGGACCTTTTTAATCGTACCGGCTTATAACACGAAGAAAATGTTTAAGGAAGTAAAAAAAGGGCGCGCGAGAAGAGAGAGAGAGAAAGAGTACATAAATCTCGATCTCTCCACGCGTTGCTGTAATAATGACTGCACGCATCTTAATTGCAAGATGCAAACTGCACATTAATCAAGTAGAAAGCGCGTTAGAGACACCGGCGACATAAAACGTAATCGTGTGTCGTCACATCAAAGCATCAGGTAGGTTAGCGTAGGTATGAAGCTAAGTTACCTATGAAGGTAGCATAGGTTCCTCGAGTTGGATTTTAACCTACAGGTAATTGCAGAACCCTAAAAGCCAATTCGGTGAAAATTCTTGGACCTTGTGGTCTAATTGCAACTTTATATATATAAAATAGGGGTCATACAAAGACTACAACGAAAATCGATGAGGGAAAGGGTGGGGGAAGAGAGGGTAAAATTTTTGAGTTCACTAATTTTCTTAATAAGTAATTAATTGTAATTAATTAATATAATAATTAACAAATATTCTTAGTAATCTAGAAATTATGGAGAGTGAACTGACGTTAAAGAAACTGACCGAGTATTTCTCCCGGCATAAATAGTTCGAATGGACATAAGCAGTCTACTGAGCCATTTCGGAAGCGCTTATTAAGAAGGGCGCATAAAGAACTTTTTTCACAGCTGACCAAGTATTAGATACTCCCTCTAGTGTGAAGGATTTAACCGACCTCCTGTAATGTTCTGGATTAGAGACACATTTTTGTTTTTCAGCCGACCAGAAACCGTCGACGGACAAGCGCAGCTTCGACACGCCCCGGCCCACGCCAGCTCTGAGCAAGATCTCGACACTCAAGAGCTGGCTCGAGGACTCGTGGCTGCGGCCGCCGGCGGGCATCCTGGTGCCGTTACGACCCATGGCGCTGAACAGGGCGCTGGCGGTATGGAACGACCTCACGGCCGAGGGTCTGAACGTGACCGACGTCGTCATTGTCGGATACGATTCTAATGGTATATTAAACATTAATTTAATGCATTTGTTTCTAATTAATAGTTACTTAATCTAGAACTTAGATATTGACACGAGAGACTGTTCTACCATTTAATTATTTTATATTTATTCATTGCGAATTACATTAACGCGAAACCCTTATCGATTCATTGCGTACTACAAATAACATCTCCCAGTTCTTATTTCGTTACTTTTAAGTCGATTTATAAATAGTAAGTGATGTAGCCGGGTTCCTGTCTCTTCGGTTCGAGTTTCTACGTCAAAATGTAACATACAGTTAAAATTACTTCTCATATTTAAAATATTAGAACCATTTAATTAACTACTTGCGTTAAATAAGATGATTCTGAACCCACAACCGCTGGTTTGGCAGTCGGGTTCAGTAACCACTGACAAATGGACTCAATACATTCGCACTGACTTAAATAGAGGATCCTACACACGCACCAATACAATACAATACAATACACGAGGACCACGGAAGTACCAAGTCCAGAACAGATGAAGCATCTTCTATCACCATTATATGGGAGACAAGTTCCGCAGCTAAACCTCAAACAAACCTCTCATATCCCCATTATTCAAGTTGTTACTTCTTAATAACTTTTATTAACTGGCTTAACCGACACTGATCAGTCCTACTCCGTCAGCCCTGCTGAAGGTCAGCACCAGATGAGTATTCGCGGCAGCGACCATTTGTGACTGCTGCTTGCTCGTTTGCTACTCCCTATATTATTATTACTGCTATTCATCACGCCAGTTCCCTTACAGGACACACCAAGAACAGTGAGCATCCATACTTCTCTATACTTGCAAACCTGTAGTGCTTCTTCTACAGTCATCAATCTCTTCACACATGCACGCCTGTTAGCAAGACTTCGCAACTCCCAATCAGTCAGAATTTAACCTGTTCGATCGAGACAGGCGAGCCTTACCCTCTTCGGCATTCGCTCCCGCAACCACTCGCTGCTCTGCTAAACAAAAAAAGAAACAAAAGCTACCAGTGTGACGTCATCATAAAGTCGCAAAAAATACTTTGTACGGAACCAATGGAAGGAGACGTTCTAGGCCAAGTTTTAATGTTAAGTGACTATCTGTTAGAGGACGAACTCGACTAAATTTAATAGGTTTCCTCTATTTTACACGCTGTGCGCATCAGATTGCAATTGATCCAAAGAATATCGCGTAAGCAAGAACTAAACAGTACGTGAATGTATCCTCTGGATGTTTCTTTTCACATAACTTTTCATCAAGTGAGACAAAAGCTATCAGGGAATCGAACCTACAAAAATTGTATCTTAAAAATTTGTCGTTCAAAAAACAATAAAAACAATTTATCATTTAAAGCGTCAGTATCACAGCAATTTTTAATACTGTTCAAACACAAAGAGAAATTAATGAAAAAAAATGTGTCTTGTGAAGTCATCACGTTCAGCCAGTAACGAGTTGCGAATTTTTTCGAAAAAACAAGTTACAAGATTTATTCACAAAATTGCAAAACGGCCGCAAGTTTTTCTTGATATTTCATCGGTATTGTTGCCGTTAATTTCTTTGCAGTCTTACGTTATTTTAAAGATGTCGGCGGCTTTTTACATCTGCCTTATTTATGCCGAAATTATAAAGAGACATCTGATGAAACGATCGGTCAGAAGAAACTGGCCAGTTTTAAATGTTCCGCAACGTAGTATAAATAAAATTAAACAGGGCAAAAAGAAGACATATTATAACGAAACTCTTATGAAGTGTTCTGAATGAAATACCTATATGTATATCGTATAATGAGTAAAATAATCTGTAATTATAAGTAATAGACATCGTAATCTGCCAATCCGCAGATGGCTGCGTGGAAGAGTATAACCTAAAAATTCAAAAAGAGATCCATATCTAATAAGGCCTCAGTCACCAAGTCCCAGTTTGAGAGATAAAACTGAACTATACCGTTCTTAAGTTCTTAGTTGCAAGCGCGACTACCGATAGGGAGGTCCTGGGTTCGAATCCCAGGTCGGGTGCTATTGGATTTTTCTATGGCTATATATTATGGCAATAGGCTACCCAACTATTCTATTGGACTGAAACGTAGCTAGTGAAACGTGGGAGTGTACCACACTCCTCTGCCTACCCCTTCGGGCAT
>DWEE01000381.1:0-17918 GCA_018245755.1 Parelbella macleannani | reverse complement strand
GTGTATTGCAATCCTCTGACTACACCTTGGGGGATTACAGGCGTGATATTACGTTTTATTTTATGTTTTATTAAATGGTTTTAGTTCAATGTTGATCTTATAACCGATTTAATTGAGTTTAACCATATATCATTTGGTAAGTTGGGCTATTATCAAAACTGCATGTTTCGACTTTAAGTTAATATTTCTGATCTTGCACATAGCGACCTGCACGTACGAGCAAACGCATGAGCATTAAGTAACAAAAATGTGTTTGTAAAAATTATGTTAGTCGTTACTGTTATAATGTTACCTTTAACTTAGTATCACCCTTACATTCCTCAGCAGAAAGGTCGTGGATAATGTATATGATATAAACAGGGAAATAAACATGATCATAACGGCCATTGTGCTCAAGGATACAGGAACAATACGAGATACGCGGAGTCCTTACAAAGCATTATTTCTGCCGCCGTTAATGTTCTACGCATGATCGTAAAGTTTTCGTTTAGCGATGTCGTTTATGTTTTATTAGCGACATGTCAACGTACCGATTTTGTTTCGATTCTACTCGTATGTATTGTGTTCTTGGATATTATTACCAATAGCAATATAAAGCTGGTGGACTCCATGAGTTTTAAGGACATGCAAACTTGAAGCCAGTATATAACGTAATATGTATATACTGTTATTTAACATCGTCCTCAAATTATCGTTACAATTAGTTATAGTTATATACTTATATATATTACTAACACCAGACTATAAGGCGCTTCGAGCTGGATGCCAAGCGCGAAGATTTAAAACCCCGTCCATCTGCGGATTTCATTTATAATTACGTAAACAATGAGCTCATGAAAGAGTTCTCAATTCTCAAAGTTCTCAAGAGCTCAATGAGTTCACGAAGAAAGTTGGCTACATAAGCCACATGACAACACATAAACGAAGTCGGAGATAAGGCGGACACCGTGGTCGAAATCGGTCGGACTATTACCACTACCATTTCTACAGTTTTCAAAAGCAACGTCAATTGCAATACAAGGTATGACTTAGCAACCTAATTAAGTCCAGGCTAATTTAACAGATTAAGGAGTTTCAACAACTAGCCAATAAACGTAATCTGGGTTACCGTGGCGCAATCTGGGTAGCCATTCCACTGATCACTCTCTAGGGAGCAACGCTGAAGGAAATTGTAGGTGAGTTACATCGTTTGCCAAATAAGGCTGGAATGTTTAAACTAGAATTGCTTCACAAATAAGGAAGTAGTAAATCTTTATATATTCTCTTGTTTTATAAATATTTTAATGTCAATCTATGAATAATTTATTATTTCTCGGTATTACAAATTAAATTTAAAATGCGAATCTCTATAATAACGAACAAGTCCCTGAATATTGTGAGTCGAGAATGATATATTATTTTTAACTAAACAGCAACAAACAAATCACAAGTCACGGATATTTGCAATCAGACTCAAATAGGATCGTAGAAATATTACCATGCCACGTCAATTACGGGGTAACCAGAAACTGAACTCTTGCAGAAATATATGCATTCTTACGTATAAATGAATGCCCATGAGTTGATAATAGGACTATTTGTGAATAGTAATTAGTAACAGGACTGCAGTAATAATTTTCTTTAACGCCCACTTCACTTACGCGTACCTTCGAATTTTATTGTTATATTAGATATATGCACATAATATATTTTGAGACTCTAGTATAATTTTTCATTTATTGCACATCTGTGTGTCTACTACATTAACTGTACTTCATTTTTGTTCACTTCATAATTGCATTTGGGTACATCCTATCTAGCGTTTATCTTCGAAGTAAAAAGAGAAAGGTAAGGTTCCTTTCAAACATATCATTGAACTTAAACGCATGTCAAGCTTCACGAGTGTACTCGTATTTCAGTGGAAATCGTTTATATTTGCCCTTTCGGACATCTCCTGTGACGCACACAGCGCGGCGGTCAACGCCTGCACCCTGGCGCGGAGTGTCTTGAGATCTGGTTACCCGAATCTTGGGTTGCAGATAAATATTTGCTTGAACAATGTATAAGCTTTGATTTTTAAAATACATTTTTGTAGAACATAAGTAAAACATCACGCCTGTGTTTTCCTGAAGAGAAATGCAGAAGGGTGAAGTACTCTCCCTTTTCACCAGTTATAAGGCCCACACAATAGCTTATTGACACATAAATACTGGGCACATATCCAAACTACATTCTGTTCTGAAATCTTCATAGAAATAGTAGAGTTTTTCTTGATAACAGCTTTTAACCAGTAGGTATAGGTTGATAATATTATTATTATGGTATTGTTACGCAAGGTCGCCTATGGGGTAGGCAGAGGAAACTACGCACTAAATATACTCTATCTATCTTACATACCTGAGATGCTTCTTCTTCGTTCATAACTCTGTTTATAAACACGTGTCGCTGTCGAAGTCTTCTGGTTTGTCTATCGGCCAGTGTCTGACTTGTTTAGTCAAGATAGTTGCACCTTGTTATAAATAGGTTTTATTGTTGTAACAGCTGGATGGAGTAAGTAATTAAATTATATATATTAAAAATAATTTGGAACATTAAAACACACAGCCACAAAATACCAGAGGAAGCTCGAAGAGAGCGTGTATTATAACAACCAGAAGTTCATAAACTATATACATAAATATGTAGGTACATATTAATATACAGTATACACTTATAAAAATATGGGAGTGTAATATATTCCACTGGCCACTTCTTCTCAGATTACAGGCGTGATGTTATGTTTATTTTTTTTTTATACCCGGACCCAGAACTACTGCTAGCAATACTGATATTCATTATACATACAAATCCCAGATAGGAATCACACCCGCGACCGCCCGCGCCGGCCAGTCCCATGTTATTGTTTTATCACGAGATTCGAACTATTTGATATATTGCTACCGGATCCGAAGAACATGTGAAACAAAGCGATACAACAAAGGACACTAGCAACGGGCCAGTCAATTTAGATGTGACATAATAAATTAAAGTGAATTCTATTATTGAAGCTAACAGTGTCGACAGCTAATTCCGTGTGCGGCGGTCCGCAGTCGTTCTTGGCACACAGCGCGCTAACTTCTGCGTTACTTAACCTGAGGTGAATTGGAAAGTTGGGAAGTTCATCCCCCGTTTCAATGTGATTGTTTATTTGTGGAGTTTGTATTAAGACGCTTTAATAAGGTCTCGTTTCATTGTTTTTAAAGAGAGAATGAGGTATAGAATAGAATTGAATAGAACTGAATAGAATTGAACGAAATTAAACAGGTGTAAATAGACCTGTTTTGAGAATTGTTTTGTTTCGTAAGAATAAAATAGTTTTAATATTATAGTGTTGAAATACTCGACTAAGTCATTGGTTGAGTGGTTGCAAATCGCGACTGCTGATCAAGAGGTCCTGGTTTCGGGATCACAGGTGTGAATTTATGTTAGTATTGAAATATGTAAAATTTTTTTTCTTTAAGCAAGGTAAAACTCCAGTTATATTTTTTTATCAAATCTACTTGGTTGGTCATAATTTTCAAATTCGTCTCTTAAGTTTCTATTAGTATTTTGTGTTACTTCACGTAAAAACTATTTGAAGTGTATCACCAAAACGTATCGCCATAAAAGATAACGTCAAAAATTTAATTTAAAAAGTTGGTGGCATTGTGTCCCAATACATCACACCATAATTGAACGGGATACGTCACCCAATTGCTTTAACAATATCTAGCGTTTTTGTTAACATTGACTTATAATATCAACAACCACTCAACCAAAGAGGCAGTCAACGATGATCTTATATGACATTTATGTATTGAATATTAAATATCTTGTCACGTGTTGATCAGGAACAAGCAAACAGCACCGACAGATAATATCGTGTGCGTCGATCCACTATTTTTCTTGGCGCGGATTTTGGCTGTCTCTGCGTAGTTCACCTGAAGTGAATTAGAAGCTTGGCTCAAATTTCTCTTGGTGTTTCTTGTAAATTCTTATTTTAAAATATCTTCCTGTACCTAGCTTTAATGAGGTTATTCCTACTCGTAATTCTGGCATTAATGTACATATATAATTACTTGTTTAATGAAAAAATGTTACAATTAAATAATCTTTATAATTCTACTTAAAGATTATCCATGAACAAGCAGAGAGCTGGTACATATGTCTGCAGCGTGCGAAAGCCGCGGTAAGCCAGCTTGAAATATGATGTTTTCATCCACCCTGCGGTCTAGACGCATTTTCATCTTGCAAGAGCTATGGTGTTATTTCGATGAAAGGTGCCCGACTGATAGCTAAGGTAACACTATGAAATTACTTCAATGTAATTTCGACCTTATGTCAAGGAAAATAACAGTACTTTAAGCTAGCAAAAGTTGTTCTTATAAAGCATCTGTTTTAAAATCATTCGATCTGTTCGTAGAGCTTTCGAAAATCTGTTATGAAAGTGAACGGTCAGTGTCTTATTATAAATGTATGTATGTGATAACAATAAGTTAATTAGCTTTAAAGTTGTTATTTTTGAAAATGAAACATTAACTTATTTTACATAACATAACATCACGCCTTTTGACCTGAAGGTGTAGGCAGGGAGTGTAGTCCGTTATGGTATACATATGTACGTCTCATGGAATAGGAGGTGAGGTTGTGGATATACGTATGTATGTATACCGGGTCATAAAATGAGACTCCGAGCTACTTCTGGTAATTTAAAGCTAGAAAATCTAACAACATTTTGCTAGACCCAGGATCGAACTCAGAACCTATCGCATAGCAAGCGCGTGTGCAACCACCATACCAGCGAGGCAAGTGTTATACGCTCGTTTACGAAATCGATTTTTCGATTCTCCTCTGTCAAATTACATGATTCATCATACTCGTTGTACATATATGATACATCCGTAGTCTAAAAGGGCGCCATTTTTCAGCGGCGGCTGAGTAAAGGCCGCGGGTAAACATGTCACCTGTTACGTGTGACGGGACGGGACGAGACGTGACGGGACATAGACGTGACAATGGTATTCTGGATTGGATGTGACATTTGGTGTGACATAACTAAATTTACAAAATAGATAGTTCTTGCTTTGTTGTAATAAAGATTGTAAAATAAAAAACGTAACATCACGCCTGTAATTTCCAAAAGGGTAGGCAAAGAAGTGTGTACACTCCCATATTTCACCAGTTTCGTTTACATCCAATGGTGGTGAGCCTGTTGGCATAAATCGGCACAGATCCAGACTGTAAGTCACTACTAGAAGATCTAAATTAGGAAAATCTAATAGTACCTAACCCGGGATATGAACCCAGGACCTACCGATCACCAGTCGCTCTTGCAACCAATCGACCAACTTATTATTAATTAACATCATATTTATATTACTTTTCTGAACTACGCAATCCAATAACGTTTGCAGAACTGTTTGTTATTCTTTTTTTCATGATACTTTTGTTTGTCTTTGTTATTATCCGAACACATTCTTTGTAATAATATGTACCATATCCACAAGCGAGCTTCCCCTATCGCTCTGCGGCAACTCGCGCGGTATGAAAAATGACACGCCGTTCAACCACCGACACATCCGCAGTCTATTGGAGGGGATATTGATGGTCGTTGTAACACAATGTGATATATGCCCCATAATCGTTGAGGACAATCATTTTTAAATTTACGCTACACTTCCCATCAATTACCCACTCAAACCCTCTGGGCGGATTTCAGTAGGAAATATGTATGTAGGTACATATGTAGATGCCTTCCTTTCCTTCTTTGGAGGTGTTTAAGGTGCGTTATAACGTTGGGTTTTTCAAACGTAACGTTCGCACTTCCTTCCAGGCAGGCAACACGTTGGTAAATAAAATCTCATGTTGCAGAGGTCTATAGGTATCGGTCACCGCTTACTATCTGGTGGACCGTCTGCCCGTTGACTTTAAATAACATGAAATCACGCCTGTATTTTCTTGCAGGGGTAGACAGAGGAGAACAGAACTGCCACTTTTCACCAGTTGTTATACGTCTCAGGGACTACTTTGCCCGACCCGGAGATCGAACTCAGGTCCTTTTACTCAGCACCACTAGACCGATCAGGCAAGTTCTTTAGTGTAAAAAATCTTAACCTTTTTTCAAATAGAAATGTATACAATAGAAGCAAGAAGAGGAAAATACCTCGAAATGGATCTGGAGTGTACGTGAGAATGGAGCCAAGTAATCGGTTTAGTGGCACCTCGGCGCGCCACTAAATCATTCGTGAGCTTTTATACCTGACCGGCGATTTATAGCGATTGGCACTTTGAGGTGCGTGGCTTTCCTCATATACTTTTGTTCACATCGTTTAGAATATAAACATTGATGGGATAGTAAGAGGATATTAGAGTAATATGTATATTGTTCTAATAACCTGTTAATCTTATTACATAATTCCAGCTTTAGCGCTACGGAAAAGATTTCTATTAGGTTAGAAATAAGAAAATCTAATAATATTATTAGACTGATATCATAACACCAGGTCTTTCACGTACTAGACAAAAATATTATTTTTAAAATAACTAGTTATGTATAAATATACAAATGTTTAAAGTGTACGTTCATTAAATGATAGAAATGAAAACAAATAACGATTTGGTGTCGTATAGAACGCTCTGAAAAGCGGCGAGAGGTGAAAACGAGTTGGAAATCGGCTGAAAGCTGAAATTTATTACGGAGGCTTTTGTGTTGAGTGATTGATCCCTGTGCACTGAATGGCGATGAGGTGGCGTTTTACAGTTTTTAGGAATTATATTCCGATTTCAGCTATCTAGAACGATTCGGTTAGCAATTGACTACTGGCAATTTTTATTTGAAAAGTTACCTGTGGTTATGTTAACAGTTATATAAAAAAGTGATTTTTTTTTGTAATTAAACAGTCTAACGTGAACATATGATTATTTTAAAATTGTTCTTTGTATAATTGATTGCAATATATGTATGTTCAAAGATAAAACGTAACATCACGCTTGTAATCCTTGAGGAGGTAGGCAGAGGAATGTAGTACACTTCCACTTTTCACCAGTTACGTTTACGTTGCATGGAATAGATGATGAGCCTATTGCTACACACCAGGCACAGATCACTGTTCAAAGATCAATGATATAATAAACATTTAAAACTGCCTTATTTAAAAAATAATGCTCTTTACGTATTATGAAGATACCTTTATGGTATGTTATAAATTCTATCGCTCCCTGCAGTCGGCGGGAGCTCATGAAGGAGGACCTCGGACAGGTCCGAAACTAATCGGGGTATTCCGAAAAACATACGCGAGTTAAGCCGGTATATACATAATCATATATAATATAAACACTCACGAGTCACTTATACTCGTATGTTACCAGGCGACCTCGTTGAAAAGTGTGAAGACTTGAATGTTGAATTTATTGCTATCTCTTAATGCCAACTAATCGATGTCTATTGGCGTGTACATGGTAGTAAAAAGTTTGGTTTCGTACGTAAGTTAAATACTAAATTATTATATTTGACAAAATTATTATATCAATAGCAACCGGTGTGAATGTTTAAAAGGAAGGGGCTGTAAAGAACAGTTTTCTAATATAACGGACACGCTGTAAAAGCGGATAATTCAACGCAAAATGGATGCAATTGTGAATTTATGGCGCCCCTTATGTCGAGTGATTGATTCCTTGCTGACGAGAGGTAGTCTGGTCGGGTTTTTACGTCGTGACGGAGAAGCGTTTTCCGTCTTGGTAGTATGGGTATATATGTATTTATAGTACTGGCTTCAACTCGATAAGGTTCTTCAGCTTAGTCGTACCTTCCACACCAGACTGAATTGGGAACTGCAGATTATTTTAGTGGCTAAATCTGTGATATCTGTTGGAAGTTACAGCTTCCTCTAGCAAGGTTGAAAGGATTGTCTGCTTAATTATAGTCAGGCGGACCTATTATATGTGCCCGCAAACAATGTCTACATTTAACGTTCCCAAGTGATGGTATCGGCAGGGAATACTGAGTAACAAATGTTACTATCCTTTTCTTCTTCCAGCCAGGTGTTAACTGTTTTCTTCTCGAAATTCACAAATAAATTACTATTAATTAAAATTAAGTGAAAAATTACGTTGATATGAGCGATTCGATTTTATGAAGTGGTTTACGGCCTTCACTACTCCTTTATTTTAATAGTTTTGTACATTTCCATAGTTATCCCCGCTTCCTCCTATCCCTTGCTGTTCCAATCAGAGGAATCACTGACAGCGCCTGGTCATTTATATCCTTGTTTAGCCTCCTTAATTGAATGCTCCTCTTCAAGTCAGCATTATTGTGACCATCAATATCCCCTGAGCCGATTTGCACGTTTGTTTTTCTTTTCGCGGCTCCATCCCGGCCCGTTTCATCGACGTGTTCCGAGTGCGATTTTTCACTGTCCTTTTTGTTAATTGTATTGTCTTTGTTCAGTTCAGCGATTTTTAAACTCACGTTAAATTGTCGACTTATAAAACGATGGTTTAATTATTGACGACGTTTAAATGAAATGTATTTAAATTTCAAATTACAGATCCAAATTCGTTAGTATTTTCATTTATGCTAATTAAATCTGCAGTCGTGTAATTGTTTTCAGAAGCGAAGTTCGGATTACAGTTGGATTATGTGTCCTGCATGATTCTTAGTATTTTCTATCCGCTTCTTGTAGTAGAACTATTACTGATGTGCCATGACATAAGCAGTGATTACATCAATGCTGATATCCTTGCTTGGATATTTTTCATCATGATCGTCATAATTATCTAATTCGTTATTAAGCAGTTAGCATGTGAAATAAATGTTAATCTGGCAAAGCTATAAATTTATTTCCGTGAAAGGCGCAAACTTCATCGCCATTCAACGCACGAGGATCAATCATCGCACGCATTGCTGCAGCTTTTCACTACCCAATTCCGACCATTTGTCGTTTCACTCGAAAATACGTTATTGCTTTCAATTTGATTGTAAATTCAAACGCTTTCATTAAACCGATGGGAAAATCAAATGAAGGAATTCGGAAAATATACATCAATTCTCATGTCAACGGGAACTTGCTTAGGAATATCTAGCTGTAACTACTCAACTGTTGGACATAAGACTATATTTTCTTTCAATCCTTCTTTTTTAATATCAACATCTATTTTTATTGTAATCTCAAGAATAATAATAACGTAAATAAAATGTTGAACGATCGGTATATTTCGTTTTCGGAATGGAGAAACATTGCTTCCTACATATAACCATTATTTCTTGTAAGAGGATTATTTCGTTAATATTGGGAACACGTGTGTTGTTCAGCACTTAGCAATATTATATATGTACATACATACAACGTTTAGCTGTGCTACTTACATTTTGTGAAATCGAAGGAGGCCCGAAAGTTCCTCAGCCGTCGTTATACTTAGCCGTTTGCTGGCTAATCTCATTACTTATATGAATGTTTTTCAATTTCGAGGACTAATGCAAAACATTATGAGAACACACCAATGTCCAACATTGCAATATATGTAAAAGCCTTGATGAGAATGGACCAGTAAAATATAATCATATGGCCTATGGATATTGCTTTTGGTTGATATGGATATTGGTTGATATTGCTTTTGATATGGATTTGCTTCGCGTATGGAAGTATCATAACCAAATAGAAGTTGAGGGTATATCGTAATCTCTTAAATAGACGTGCATGTTTGCAGAGAGTCAAGAATGTGTAGCAAGGTCGGCAGGTCTGTAAGAGCAGAGATATTTGGCACTCGGTGCTTTCTGCCTCCCTGTAATGAAAATGGTTTGATGATATTATAATAAATAGGTATTAACATCTCTTAATAAGTAGGTAGGTAGTGGCGTAAACGAAAACGTCTACAGCGATAACACCAATGGACGATTGAAAAACGAAAAGGAAGTGTCTAAAGGTTTTTAAAAAGAGAAATGGTTGCGAATAGCTTTTAAAGGTGGCCCGAGACAAATGGTGGTGTCGACGGGCCGCGATCTCCGGTGAGCGATTGTTGCTCTACCTAGTTTCAATCACGATGGCAATCTATGTCGCTTTTATTTCTATCTAGCTAAGGTTTAATATCGATCAGATCACGTGCTACCGTGAAATACAACAGCCGGACGGGCAATTTTTTCAGATCGACTCTGACAGTGTATTTATGTTATGCGAATTCTAATTTTAAGTTGCTCTGCAGATAATGGCACTGAAAGTATTGCATTCGCCTTTTGTTTTAAAGGAAGGTACAAAATTGTATTGGTCTTGTCCAAAAAGAGTTTGTTTCAGATCAGATGAGATGGTAAGGTACATTTTAGTAATATTGCTAGAGAAAAGAATGCTTCAAGCAAATTACACATCTAAATAGTGGATGAAGAGAATAATTTTTAATTTTACCTATATACGAGTAGGTACATTGTTTTTATAATGAATGGAGATACAGTTCGCATTTAGACCACATGATATTCGAATATACCTTTTCAATCACTATAACGTCACGCCAGGTGTCTTACGGGGTAGGCCGAGAGCATTGAGTGCCAAGATTATCTATTTTTACATTTCTGGCGTGCGTTTACATTCATCACGCACTCATCAGCCAGTATTGGACCTGTTTTGTCAATATGAGTGTGGCCTGGTTTTCCCCGGCACCTGCATGCAACATTCGCACTGCATATGTCTTTTTTCATTCTCTCGTCACTCTTTCTCCTTGCCCAAACCAAGGGGTACGCTTCGATCTGAATATCTGACATTTTATATTAGAATTGTTGCAACTCAATATAGCAGTTACGGAGTTAATAGAACTGAATCGTGAAATGCAATTACTGGATAACTCTCGCTGAAGATAATCTCAAAACGCCTCACGGAGTTAACGGGAAGTTTGAGATCGCTAACTAATTCGCTAACTAACTAGTGTTTAGAATAGTTACGTTATAAATCATGGCGTTAGGTGAGGGTAGACGGAACTTTATGAATTGTTTCGAATCTTAAGCGCCGACTTAATACAATTATGGACCTTAGGGACTGTGAACGTAATATATAGCCTAACAGGTACTGATCAGATACATAACAGAAATATAAAGATATGTTCGTATAAAATTATATTTAAAAGCATTTAAATAACTTTATACATGAACATATTCTGTGTGTTTGCTTGCGGGAAATGGGAAAAATATACCTAGAACCATTTAAACATTTATATACGTATTTGTTCTGCCGGGAATCGATCCCGGAACTCCATGTATGGTAGATTTGCGGGTTAACGTTCTTTTAATTGATTCGATTACTATCTTTTAAAATTTTCATTAAAACTATACTATGTTTAAATAATAACATTATTATGTTTAATTAATCACATTACAGTATTCAACTTATCACAAATACAATGCTCAATTACGTTCATATAATCAAGTAATCAAATTTTATAATCAGATTAGTATACAATTAATTATATTATTTTACACTATAACTGCAAGTATTCATTTATAACGCAGCCTTCTACCGACGAAAGAAGAAATCAACAAGATATTAATCACTTTAAGTATCTCCATCTGACTATGTTCGCTATAAACTTCGAAAGCCAATCGGTTGACCGATTGAGTTTCATAATTACTTTAAAGTAACCTTGTGTTCATTCAAGAGTCAAAATTGAGAATATTAGAGATATAAGCAATAATAAGTAAATGTAACGTAACATCACTTCTGTAATCTCCAAAGGGATAGGCAGAGGAGTGTAGTACATGTTTCAACAGTTACGAATTTTAAATATTGCAAACATTAATCTAACATTATTTTCGAGTAGTGTATTATCCTCGCGAGGTAAGTAAATAAACCCCAAGTTACGTGATTACTGGAAGTCTGGGCACGCGCATCGGAGTTACTTCTAGCCCCTCCCAGTCCGCCACCCCCTTTCCTGCTAAAAAAATTGAAAGTGTAAAGACGATAATGGTATTATTTATTTATATATATTCTTGTAGCATTATGTTGACTTAACGAAATACATTTAACATTTGCACTAGGTACAGTTTGGATGTTAGTAATGACTTTGCAGCTTTATTCATAATGTTATATTTCAATACCTGTCCTGTTTTCAGTGAGTCATCGTTTTCAGTTGTGGGGCGTCATTGTACTGCTGAATGCAGTCACACAACATGAGGATGTTAAAAATATTAATTGATACCTATATAGTACAGGTTAAAAAATAACAATAGATAGATACTTACATATTATGTACATATGTATGTCTAATTATATAAGTACATTTATCTATAATATGTAGTTCGTATGATAAGATACCAACTACTAGAGTGTCGGATTAAACTATCTTTGTTAACAGAAATTTCACCTGTTCTTGCTAACTTCGTGATTTATGGCGATGTAGCTACACGATAAACTTTAGTGCGAGCAGTTCACTGGGGCGTCGCAGGATGTTATTACAAGAGGAAATATCACCAATTGTGAGTTCTATTCTCTAGCTGATATTCTGTCTTCGGAAGCGGCGTGCGTATATGAGGAGAATGATGAATTTGGAACAAGTCTTATCTGTAAGGACAGACGTGTTGAGTCTCTCTACGCAACCCGTGAAAAACTTGGTGAGATGATATATCTAATAATAAAAACTGATACCCTATATAGCGAATTTTGTTTACCGTATTTTATATTTATTTATTGAAAACCACTGGTATGATATTATTCTACAATCAATTGGTTTGTCGGTTCAGTAGTAAGCGACTTCATTACCGATCTCGGGTTCGATGACTATCCAGGACAAATATTCACGCAATTAGCACGAGCATTTGCTTTGAGACAGGCTATGCAATTAAAGATCATTTCTTGACACAATTAAAATTTATTAAAATGTCATATGATAGTGCTCTCGATAACGTAATCTCTATAATTAATTGGTCATTGCGGAAGATAATCTCATTAATATGATTGTTCATCACAATTAATAATACTTATTTAATGCATGCATTTCCCCTTTAGGGATATTATTCCCACGTTTCACCGGGTATGTTATACGATAACAAATGTTAGGTAATATAAGCATTGTTAAATAAAATGCATTGTTTTATCTCGCTACTCGCTTATAGTCTGACATGTTCTTTAACTGTGCACGTCCCTTCGGTAAACTCGTTAAGGGCTTGTATTTTTTCACTTTTTCACTCCGTCTGAAAGTGTTTAGGTTTTGTTAATTAAAAACCTGTGTGCCGGCGTGACGAGAACGATTCTGGTTTTTCTTGTTAACAAATTACTTAGAATGGAGTCCTTTCTCGCAGATTAAGGAGATTTTGAGTTAATGTAAGATCGGCATTACATTTTTTTTGTTTCTTTCTTGTAGCTATTTTTTCTTTTAATAGGTAACTAAACGGATAACTTCATGATAATCACTCAATTCTTCTATTATTCTGTGCACTAAATTATAACTAACATTGAATTACGAGTATTTGCTATTGTTAGTAAACAAGTACAAAAAATGTAGTTTCAATAGATCAACACACATTTACAGGCATTTACGCACACATGCCCATACATTTGATTAATGTTTATGATTAAACACAAACAACTTCTTGCGTCATTTTGATTCTATAGAAAGGTTGAACGGGAAGACAATACTTTTATATGAATATACATACATACATATATGTATATTAAGGCTAGTGGAAGGTTTTGAAATGGTTTAGAAATATAAAAAATGCGATCGCGCAAGAAAATAGATCTCACGCCAAGGTCTAAGAAGAATGTCATGAACAGTTAAAGGTTTCCTCCTTTCATCACATGTTCCAGGCGGCAATAACTCCTCAACTAGCGAAGACATCGGAAAAACTAATCTAATTACGGCAATCGGACCATGAAATTATATCAGGGAAGTTCACGCTATCCAAAGGGTTAGTCGTAAATTCGAGGCAGGTGCGCGATTCAACTTCTATCAGATGGAGTTATTGAATCCCTAATCCCCTTTTATTACTTTCCCGCAATAAAAGCCGGGGATAGGTAATTGTTCTCAGTCGGAAACTCGGGTAATGGGGTATTAATTCCTCTCTGGATTTTTATCTGACTTTATAGATATGTTCGCTGCGGTAGTTAATAAAGACAGGGATATGACCAGATTGTCTTATACGAATTTAGTGCTTGGGGGTCACGAACGACCCCAGCACCGCTACTCAGAAGTTATGTAAATATGGTTAAATATTACCATATATAAAAATGATTGGATATGGTTATGATGATAATTGTGCTATGAACGATATGAAACTAAACAAAGGTTTTAAAAGCGTTTGTAAAATATTCCAGCTGTTAACAAAAAGGTGATGTATTTTTTATAGATATAGTTTTAGGTACCAAGTTCACGAATTTTATGCGGCATTCATCGTTTTATCGGTCTATATTTGGAGATCTCCTCACATTACGAAAAAGTTAAGTTTAAAATCTGCTAAGCTGGCCAGACACGGGTTGACAGACTTAGCACACTATGATGAACGTTACGGAGAAGTCTAAAATGAGCAAATATTTTGTTCTCACAATGTGCTTGTTATATAGGAACGGTTAATGCATTGCTTAGATACACAATTTATTTTGGTATAATTAAACAAAAACAATTTAATGACTCAACTGAATCAAATCGCAAGGAAAGAAGTCAATAGCTATGGCTCAAGATAAATCTCTTTCGCATATCTTGATTTCGCGCAAAGAACAAGTTCCAATCAGGAAAAGGTAATGGAAACTAAAAAGTTTGATATATCTGCGAAGTTGTAATCTACTTCGATTCCAGTGACCGGCGGAGACGGCGCTGCAGCGCGTCGACCGCGGAGAGAACTTTCGAGTTAAGATGCCAATCTGGTCAGAGCAACTGGGTACTTTGTTTCACGAGCGATTCTATCTGTTGTACTTCACTTTTGGAAATTAATGGTTTAAAAAGAATTGATCTTTCAATTTTCCTATGCCAAAAATTAAGTCTTTCCAT
The DNA here is from genome assembly GCA_018245755.1 of Parelbella macleannani. Lineage (NCBI taxonomy): Eukaryota > Metazoa > Arthropoda > Insecta > Lepidoptera > Hesperiidae > Parelbella > Parelbella macleannani. The sequence goes on along the minus strand of DWEE01000381.1, from coordinate 2,963 downwards.
CGGCACTCATTGCTCCACTGTTGGATACATGTCTCATTTTATTATGAGACGTGTTAGTCTTTGCTTGCTGGCCAAGGACAAGCTGTTGGACGTCTTACACCTTAAAGAACATCATAGAGAAGTCTAAAGTGTGCAGGTTTTTACAGGATGCTTTCGTTCAATGTTACAGCAAGTAAAATAATATAGAGATGTCTATTTATACTCGAACAATAAAAACAATTTTTTTTGCATGCTTCCCAATAAGTTCCTAAAGTACTTAGTTACTAAGTTTTTCCTCCACTAGGTCAGTATGCTACAACTAATTCTTGTGCGAAAAGACAAAATAGCGGAAGTATGGTAACATGGATTGCCTCCATAGCTAAATTGATTTCTCTCTAAGAAACGCTTATCTACTATATTGAACGCGTCCGTCTTCCCAATATAACTTTATGTTACGAAAGAAGGTAATGAAAACTAAAAACTTTGATATATCTGTGAAAGTTGCAATCCTCTCGGATTTGCTGTTCGAAGGTGTCTCCACCCGCGGGTCGGTAAACTATAGCAGTTGGGACGACTTGTGACTTAAGATGCCAATCTGCTTAACGGACCATGCTACCTCCTGATTTTATACGACTGTTTTATAGTAGAGTATTATAGCTTTTTAGAAAGGAAGATTTTCGTATAATACTTATTATGCTTCTGAATTTAAAACTTATTTTATTTCTAGAAGTTCGTTTGTTTCTCTGCGTTCATATTTGTGCATGATTTTACTTTTCAGTCTAAGAAGAGGCCGTATCTAATTGTAAAAGGATCAATGAGTCGATGATTTGGATTTGAATGATTAACAGAATTTCTAGGACATGAGGTGAAATAATTTAGTATTCGAGAATAACTTTAGGAGTATCTAATCGTGTTGAATGTGATTTGCATTTGGGCAGTACCAACCGTTTCAATTCAATATTACTTCTCCGTTTGATACTTGACTAAGACAGGAATACTTGTTTATTTCGACGTGATAAAGAAATGGAGCGGTATATTAATTAACCTATTATCGTGCCTGTAATCCCTGAAGAGGTAGGCAGTGGAGTGTTGTACACACCCACATTGTGTTACGTTTACGTCCCATGAAATAGGTAGTGAGCCTATTGCAATACACTGGGCACAGATTCAGACTCCCAATCACTACTAGAAATTCTATATTAGAAAAATCCAATAGTACCCAATCCGGAATTGGAACCTAGGACCTACCGATCGGCAATCACGCTTGTAATCACTCGGCCAACGAGGCAGTCTATAATATAAATTATTTCTAATTCAATTATTTCAATTAGCTGATCAAAGAAATATTAAAATGTAAGTAGGGTAATTGTATTGTTTATGCAACATAATATGTATAACTTATGATGTTTCGAAAAGGTCACAGCGAACTGCGGTAGAAGAATCAAATCCATAAAAGTGGTACGCAATAATTCCACGAGCACACAATAGAGGGCGACACAAAATACGAGCAATCCGCGTGCGTCCGCACGTGAGGCGAATGCGATCATTTTTTCTTATTTCCCGATTGATTGGCCCCGCGGCCATTTTTCTCGTTTAGCCACAAACAATGCGGACAGGTGAAGCGGGCGTTTGTCCACGTTTCAGAAGGGGACGGATTGGAAACGCAAACGTTTTACCAGTGGACGTTTTGGTTATTTGTACGGTTTCGTTGCTTAGGTTTACAGCACTACCATAAAGTTTGGTTTTAATGACATAATGTTAAATATACGAAGGAAATGCTGTAAGCACACCAGGTTTGATTGAGGACATCAGTTGGTACATTGGTAAGGTTGATGTTTTAGTATTGAAGTTGAGTGGATCTGAGTTGTTGATGTTATTATGAGTGTATAAAAATACAATATCAGTCATCACTATAATGTACCTGTAATTATTGAAAAACTAGTTAATCGCTTTTTGATAAAAATTCTTTTTTCATCTCAAATATAAATATAAAATATAATGTATGGTTGGTTATATCATCTTAGGACGATATTCCAAACTATATTGAGGCAGTGGGCTAGTAATTAAAAAGTTAATTAGCAATATAATTATGTATTAATTTCTAAGCACATTAGTATACATTTTTACTGGCAGGCCTGAAAAAAATATTCGACCTCATCATATTAGTAATTGTCCTGGTCGGAATGGTACACACTCGAGTTAATAAATTAGGTTCAAAAATGGCCGATACCAACGGACACAAGTTTATCTGTAGTATCAAGCTGTTGTTAGCCCGTGATAGCTATTACATTCACGGGTTATATGTCCAGATATCAAAAAGGATAAGACAATGAATGAGACGGGTATGAAGAGAGTAATAAATGTAGAAGAGTTTCACCAGTGCAGGCTTGTTAGGATAGATAAATTTGGCACTCGGTTCTCGCTGATTTTTGACTTGTTGTGATTATGTCCATACATTCATTTATTATCTAGCGACATTATTACTATTATTAATTGTTCCTTTATAATATCTGTGATCGTCTGTTATATTCTGCTGAACAAAGACGGATAGCTTAAGAGAATCAGCGCATCCGTCAGTTCTGCAGTCTTGCCAGGCGTTATCTATACGATTCTCAAAGGAGAAATTTTTAATTAAAATCCAGTCCATTCAAGTTATTACACCACTGGCTCGATTAAAACTTGCGGAATTCTGCAGCGAAAACTTACCTATCAGCCCACTTAGTGTTCCATCCGTAATAGTCCTAAGAGCATTTTTATTCCGTTGCATAAAATAGGGAAATGCTGTATATTTATAAGGTTTATTATTTATTTTTTGTTTTTTGACGGTAGCTAGTCATAGTAGTAGTTTCTTAGATTTTTTTATGTTTGTTTTAGATTTAAATACAGTGTGTAACAAAATACATCAGTGTTTTGTAAATGGTTTGCAAATTTACATTTTTATTTACAATTTTCTCTTTCATGTTATGAACCTTCTCAGTTTATAA
>DWEE01000380.1:0-17941 GCA_018245755.1 Parelbella macleannani | reverse complement strand
GTCATGCAATGTGTCCATTTTAAAAACAAAATTCTTAATGTTGTTTCTTAAACGTAGGAGTGATGTTTTTTATTTACTGAATAAATATCTTGGGACATCTCCGCACTCGGCCATCTGATTCCAAAATAGGCAGAGTCAGTGTAAGGTGCCTAATAAACTGCATATATACATGTAAATATATAGGCACTAATATATATACACTCAGATAGAACAAATGCTATGTTCATCATAGATATGTCTTGTGGGAAATGAAACGTCGATCCCCGGCTCAACAGTTAGGCCCGTTAACCAATAGAATAACAAAACAATTGGAAGACGTAGTTAATAATTATTACATTGTTTAGGTAAACAAATTATGGGGGTTGCTAAAACCTTACTAAGGATATTTGCCTATTATTTATTTGCTGGTCCGGATTCTTTGAGAAAATGCTGTTATGAAGAAAACCATTGGGCAAAAAATTTTACTGTTTGGTCATTTCATAGGATATTGGAATATATATGAATGATATTTGATATGTGTTTGGAGAGTTTCGCAATTACTAGTAATAAATCATGCTGGATGTCAGCATCTACTCTTACCCAAGTGACGTGGGATTGAGGAATGCTAATGTGCGTCACGCGCAACTCAACAACCATCATTGGGTGAATATTAGAACTATTGTTCATCGGACGCCGTGCCAAAACTGCATATCTTGTGGTTACTATGTTTTGTTTAGTTCCCATTATGATGACATGGTGACATGTCTATAGTGAATGTTTCCTAGTTTTATGTGTCAAATGTAAGCAAACTAAAGCTTTATCTAGTTATCTATGCACACCATAATAAAACGCCTGTGTTACCCCAAAAGGGTTAGGCAGAGGAGGAATTACAATGTATGAAATGTGTGATGTTTGAACAATGTTTAGGTACGCTGTAGTGATACATCAACAAAGTGTGCAACACTACCATACAATACAAAGCTCGATATCCGATATCAGATTACAAAAAACAGCCCATTGATAACTTGGGACCATAACGAAATAACGAGAATAGAATAAGTAGAATAAGTATGCAAATACATTTTATTTTCTGTTTCTTTAATTGTATGTACACTATCTCAAGAACATGTAAATACAATAACCTCATTTCTTTGCAATTAATATGCAAGTGCATCTATGAAGGTGACATACCGAAATTAATTTTAGACGCAGTACTTGACGTAACAGCAAACGCCGAGTTTTGATACACCGAGTGTTTGCCCTGAATTGAATCTGTTTATTCTACATTTTAACTGGTTATCGACGGTAGATAAAATGCACGTAAACATCGTCTGTTTAGTTCAAATCGCTTGTAAAATATTCCGAGGAACAGTTAAATTCACTGGCCTAATTCTAGTTGACTGGCCGAAAATACACTATACTCGTCCATTTGGGAGCACGTTCAGATTAGGCACCTGACATTAAATGTGTTTCAAAAGAAACGTAATATTTTAATAACAACTTATCGGTTTCAGATCAGGGCACATACTTCAATACATGCTTTCAATTATTAGAAATCTACATGACACGTATTATACTTATTTCATATTTCAAATAACAGTTTTAAAAATATTGACTTTTCTACAAATATTTCTTTGAAAAGACCCCCTAAAGCGCGATATAATAATATGCGTTATTTTATTATTACTTATTTGAATCGATACTTCAGTTATGAACAGTGAAAAATGATTTTGTTGTATTTTATGCTAAAATATTCAGAACATTCACACTATAATATGGATGAAAAAGAAGTTATAACTTCTATAGTTATACCGGATCCAGGATTTAACAAACACTGATAGGATTATTGTACCAGCCTAGTTAAATACTTAGTTTAATTTAAACTAACATAAGACAAAATCATTAATTTATAGTACTGTTAGCTGAACAAAAAGAAATAACAAGATTTCTTACCTTAAAAATTGAGATCAATCTTTTGAAATGTAAATACGCAGTAAAGGGCTTACAAATCATAAAGGTTTTGTAGCATGCTTAGTCAAAGTAGAGTTTAAATCGTTGCTGCACAAATATGGATATTTTGTAAATAAACATACCTCTTTAATTTTCTGAGATCAGCGCCATCTGACAATAGTGATTGAAGATAATAGAGCGCGCCCTTTACTATCCAACTCCATCTAACGGAGTAAAGGAAAATAAAATGTATCGTAATAAAACCGTGCGCCATCTGGCTGAATGTAAAACAGTGCGGAAGGCTCCAATGCTTTCAAACGACTGAGCTTGTAGGCTTCTACATATTAATCTATTAATAACGGCCCACATTGAAATCGAGAACGGCAGGCTGAAACCTATTTTAACATCTACTACTAACGACTGGGCGGCAAACGACAACGGATTTTGGTTGGTCGTTATTTGTAACGACGTCGTTAGCCTCGGCGCCGTTAAGACCGACTTATTTGGAAACGGTTGCTGTTTACAAGAAATTCCAACAGATGGCGGGAAATTTTCCATGAAACGTTGCGCACCGAAAATAGTACGCTTAATGAGACTTGGTTTACAAAGGTAAATGTCTAGTGCGTAGTTAATTTGTAATTAAATAAATGTTTTTGAGAAATTCATCCTATTTACTCGTATATGTAACAAATTTGCCAGTTTTAAATATGATTGGTAAAATATAGTAATAAAAAATGTTTTGATTTTTTTTCTTTTTTTTAAAGAGCGCAATCTTGTTTCCAGTCTGAAGATTCAGAAAACTAGTCAAATTTCAAATAAAATAGTCAAATTCAACTTGATAATAAATTCAAAAGTAAAAAAGAAATTACGGTATGTATTTGTTCAGTGTAGTTATAGTTGACTTTACAATTCGCACTCAATATTACTCCTTTATTCATCGAATGTCTTGTTTCATGTATTATTAAGCAAACAAAAAATTATTTCTTGCTATAAAATAAAAAAATAAAAAAAAAAATTTGTAATATTGCAAAGTAAATGGAATAATATTCTTGACTTTTTACCTATTCCTTAACTCTACATGTTATTTATTTTCATTATTTCATTATATCATCTAACTCATTTACACGTTATAATTTCAGTATTGAATTGCACAATTATATATTTATGTGTCCATAATTCATCTTTCTGTATTTTAGTGGGACCAAAAAACTTGCATATCACAAACGACTACTGCACGTTTTAAAGGAAAATAATAACGGGCGCTTTTTAATTTGTGCGTACAAACTATAGTTACACGAACTATTTTTTAACCTACTAAATATATAACTGGATTATTTAGCGAGCTATATCGCTACTCGTATCTAATTATACAAGCATCTATACTACGAGCTAACACGGATTATATCTATTGTGATAATTTGATTAGCGTCTAAATGCCTACATACATACTTATGATTAGATCATCTTGCGTCCTCTAAACTATAATAACTGTAATCCATACTCATTTCATAAATTTATAATACATTGTTATGGAGAAGTAATACTTAACTCAAGCTTTACATAGACACTTATTCTTAAATCGAAGTTCAAATACAAATAAACTATATCTTAACTTATAGCTTTGTAAGCGGGCAGCAGTAACTTTTAATATACATATATTAGGAACTTGAAGGTTTGAATCAGCCTCCTAATTCTCTTTGCTACCGTTTGTATGCGTAGACACCAAGACAGTTTGCGATTGACAATAACATCAATTTTTTTAACTATAGGTACATTAATAAACGCTGTACAGGTATAATTTATAGAATTCAATAATGTACCGTTAAAGGGTATAGGTGCCAGGATTTTAATATTAAGAGGTGGAATATTCTTTATTTTTATTTTTTGTAGACAGTCTTACTTAGTCTTGTCGATGTTCCCACATTCAACACTTAGATGACCTCGGCGAACTACAGGGTAAACTTGCAATGGAGTTAGTAGACGATTTCGTCATTATCATTTCAGTTCCCAGATGTCCAGTACTGACCAATGATTACTCATAAGCATCGTCACTTTTATTCATTGATATTTAACTTGTGGGATAATTGCTAATAATATTAATCCGAAGTAAAATAATAATTAAGCCAGAAAATGCCACAAATATGATATATTTTAGTGATACAAGTAATTATTAGTAAACAGGAAATCATGAGTAAATAAATTGTAACAGATATGATCGATAATTTCCGGACACAACTCCTGTTCGATAATGACAGAATATTTTAAATAGGCAAGTTTACTTGAGGCTGCTGTTAATCAGTGACGTGAGCTTCGGTCGGGTTCCGGTTTGAAGGCTTTGTGACACAGAAACAACGAGATATGAAATATTCTAACTGAAATGTCAATCAGAGCAGATTCCACAGTAATAGGAATCTTTCTCATTGAAGCGTTAGAACACGAAATAGTCTCGTAATACTGAGAAGTGAGAATTACTTCGGTTATATTCGATTTTGGATACAAACACAGTAAAAGCATATTATGGATCTTTAAATGGAGCGACACACACCAAGTTGCGTTGCATAATACACGCTGATTAGAATTAAATGTTATATGTGCACTCTGTGATGTGCGCACTCTGTTGGTAATACTTTATAAATGAATAAATACCTACGTAAATATCTTTGGGCTGCACTCGCTTATCACATAACAGCAAGTGAACTGTTTGCAAATTCTTCATACATTACATAATTAAATTAATCTGAACTAAAATGTTGTTCTATGTAGTATTTTGGTCAGAGAATTTAAGGATGTTAAAACGTGCCGATAACTGAATTAAATATGTACACATTCTGCTTAATTTTCGTACTCTAATTGCTATCTGTTGTATCCATACAAAATCCATATCGATGTTTCATAGTGTTCGTAACCAGTTTTATAACTCTCAAAAGTAGACTTACTACGAAGTCATGAACGTTCATTTGACTCTTAAGACCAATACGTACTACAGAGTCTGAGGTAGTGTTAACTGCTTAAAAACTGAGATTAATTAGCGATTTTCAGGATAAATAATTTGTCGTAACCTATCAACACTAGTAGCAGATTGTTCTAAACGGATAGGTCATGGTATGCTGAACGAACAGATATTCCAATAAAGATATTCCAAGTTAGTGCAAATAGGTTTTTGAAATCAAACTCAAAATTACAACTAGTGTTTTTATTCATTTGGTTATAATTTATAGGTAATTAAATAGGATATACAGCTCCTTTTATTAACCTCATTTATTTTTTTATTGATTTATTATTATTTTACGAATATTTGTTTACTATGTAGTATTAATACATATATTTACTCGAATGAAAACAATCACAGGGTAATCAGAAATTATTTATTACAAAATAAAATAATAAAATGGAAATAAATAGATAAGGTTTCTTATCCTAAATACAATACCAATCCCGCGCCACATGGCACCACAATGTACCAATGAGACAATACATCATAAATCTTTACATTTTCTTGCGACACAAGAAAACAAAAATCTACACATCACCATTGACTAGATATTCACTATTATCTTTTAGTCTCCGTATAGCGTACATAGTTTAGTAAAAAATATTATAATCTTATAATTAATATCACTTGTGACGACATGTTGACGTGATGTTCACTTGCCGAGCAGAATCTTGCGGCCAGCTCCGATGTTCTGTCCGGATTGGGAGGCTCCCTTGTTAGATCCCGCCTGCAGGCCGATCATGGTCTGGCCGGCCTTCAGTACCTCTTCGGAGAAGTCACGCTTGCATTCGTCGGCGGGCTTGGGGCCGAGGTAAGGGCCGCTCCACTCGGAGTGCCTGTAGGTCTGTCAACAAACCAGTGTGTCACACCGAAAGTAGAGGAATTCGCTCTCGGTTTCTTTTCCAGATTATTCTTACCGGCACTATTTGACCTTGGATATTTGTGAAAAGCGTGGTAATGTAACAGTAAGGTCGTAAATCTTGGTAAGAATTGGCAAAGGTTCAAATTCTCTAAGTCGAAACGGTGTCTCTAAAGCAAACAATTTGTAAACGCGTCAATACCGTTCAGCGCCGTCGCTCAGAAATGTTTTAATAAGTCGAGTCATAGAGGGAAGTGCTATTATAAGCTTTTGCACTTAGTCCATAAGGTAAAATCAACATAGGTCTATCAATGTTTTATGATCATCTATATCTATGAATGGGACATTTTTGGTTTGTAGTAATTAATTTCCAAATGAAATGTTCATAAATGATTATGTTAATCAGATTCCAAATTTAGGTTTCATAAATATTTTTAATACTCACTTCACGGCCAAGTGCGAACAATGTGCTGACGACCTGGGCAATGTCCTTCTTCTCCCATAGGTCCACTGTCTGGAACACGTCGATGTCGGGCACACCGTATGCTTTGATGGCGGCTTGGAAGCTAAAAACACGAAAAACTTAGACTTTCAGAAATTTACTATGAGATATTTGCTTTAATCTAAGCTTTTGATGTCCTCTTGAAACATGTCACTATAATTTAATAACGAAAGAGCTTTAGGAATCAATTGCTTACAAATGTTACATTTTAAAATAGTAATATCTAAATTACATTACAACGACGTAATCAGCGTAAACGGTATTTAAAATGTACAAACTTGGTAATGTTCTCCATCATTTTGAATTGTCCACCGGAGGTGTTGATTTTAGGTACGGAGCCGGGCTTCAGCTTGTTGATGAGCTGGCAGAGAACAGTTCCGTCCTTGAGAACATCCTCAAAGGCTTCACCAGGTGGGAATTTGGCACCCAAAACTACCTCGATCCACTCCTGGCATTCTTTTTCTTGTTCTGGGTTGCGCTTGGCGGCGAGCTATATATGGGTAAAACACAAGTTTTCATCTATTAATATATCCCCTAACGCAAATTTAAAAATATTTAGTTTACTGAGAACGTATCATACGTATATGTGATTTATTTTTAAATCGCCTCACCTTAGCGCGGACTTGACGTTCCAGAGACATGGTGTGTGTTGTTTGGTTGTGGTAGGTGTGAGGAGTGAGATCGCTGCAGATGGCACCGCTAGACTGAGACTCTGAAGGCAAGGCTCCACGTATTTATAGAGCGCGTACAGGCTGCGCCCTTCTGGAAAACTCGTTCACAAACATACGCCACCGCCGACGAATCTGCTACAAAATATCTGCTGACTCAATAACTTCTATCGGAATATGTTACACACGGCCGCTAAAAGGAAAATTGTTTTTATCGTTTCTGAGTTTATTTCTGTTTGTTAAAGCTTAGCCCATTTGCAACACGTTCGTTACAATTATGAAACTATGTATATTTCCATTGCAATAGTTTTCATTTAAAGTTTTACAAATGCATATTAATTACTATGGGTAATATTTGAAAACTATTAAATTTAATTTTAATATAAGTATATTATGCCTTTAGTTCACATAAATTGTAATGTGTTTACATTTTTAAAATACAAGAAAAAAAACGGAATAAATGAGCGAAACTATAAATATAGATTTGAGAAATTTTGAAGTTGGATTTGCTCAATAAAATGTAACGTACAATGAAAGGTTATTCAATCAGTGTAAAGAGTTTTTATAACGATAACTTATCAAGAAAATTGATGGAGTTATAAATTTTGGCGTTTTGATTAACAATAACAAAGTAACACAAAATTAACATAAATAGGTAAGTACGTGATTTTTCTTATTGGCATTAATTTGTTTTTTATATGACATTATATAATATGTTCGTGTGTATTTAATGTTATAAGCGGTATCTATTATCTTCGAGATATATTTATAGTGTCACGCGAACATTATTCTATTTTCTTAATTGTTCAAACTATCACTCGTCTTAGAATAATCATCGCATACATATTGTATAAAGTTACATGTTACAATTTTTATACGAGAATTATAAATATCTTTTACTTATTGATCTGTCTGTGTTGTTTTTATTACGCTCTAATTAATTTACCAGTAAATTAAAATTTCCATTTGAATTATTTGAATATCGGACAACTAGCAAAAATTTTATGTAGCGTCTTTCAATTTCAATCTTTTTAAAGAGAATTAACAAAGGAGGCAATTTTTTTCCTTTAATGTATTCGAAAACAGACCTATTGTAATAGAAGGGAAAGGCAGATTAAAATGTTACTTTATTTAGTTATCACAAATATGTATAACCATTACCTTTTGTTTGGTGATATCGATCAAATGCGCGTAAATATTTCTTGAACAAATACTAAAAGCGTAATTTAAACAATGTTCCAGAGTTATTCGACAGAGAAGCTGCTTCTAAAATCGTCATTTTTATAATTACGATTACAGACATCCACAGGTATACTTGTCAATTCTGTTCGATGTAGTCAATGTTGGCACGTTCCAGGGTGGATTCCAAAGATTCCGATCTGGAAGTTTTGGCTAACACGATGCATCATGTTATGGGCAACCAAACGTAACGCGCGGTGCGACATGTGGCGGTATTTGTCATACACCGTCTGTTTACGATACATGTTGTTTTCTTGGACCTGTCAAATGTCGTTACACTACCATAAGAACACGCCCTAAATTTACTTTCCCAAAATCTTATTGCCAGCTGCTAAACTTAATATAATATCACACCCTACTTTCCCGAATATCTAGGCAGGCGAGTGTAGTACACTTCCACGTTTCACCGACACGTGAATCAAACCCAGGTTTTCTTGATCAGCAGACGCGCTTGCAACCATCAGACCAACGAGATAGTCACAACTTAGCACAATAATGTTATCAACCTTTTTGTTAACGTAAAATTATTAGAACATGTTATCATAATTAAATCTTTTATTCTTCTCTTGAACACGAGAATGGGACGGGTTAAGTCTGATAAGCTAGACAGGTGCTTGTTAACATACATCGCAGGATTTAATAGATAATATTCTTCTTCTCTTAGTGCTTCTCTAACTAGTGATGGTCGGCGATTAGCTCCGCATATTTCCTTCGGTCCTTTGGTACGCGGAAAAATTTGAGAGAAGAGGAGAACTCTATCTACAGCGTGCAAGATACTTCATTACATTTCTTTCATCGTTGCAGCAAGGCATTAAAAATAAGGTATGTAGTTTCTGTTTATTGACATTAAATTGCAGCATTAACCGATTAATTTTCGAGCTGTTATTAATATTGCAATAACCTATACTAATTTGTGAGTGTAACTGGTAGGACAGCTTTATTTAAAAAAAAAGAATGGCGGGAGTTTTTTCCGCCGGCTTTTTTCTTCCGGTCTATATAAGCCTAAAAGAGGCGTTTAAAGCCGATGAATAGATAAACATATAAATAATTCTACTGACGGATAAGATTTGTTATCACATTCATTAATTGTTTTTATATACCTTATAATGAATAAATACTTTTGAATTTGAATTTGAATAACTAATTACGAAAAAATCTTTGATAAGTTTTTAGTCGTTTATTGTACCTATAAATCGCGAAACGATCACTAGGTGTGTTGCTATTATATTATGCCATCATACCAGGTCCCTTACAGGGTAGGTAAAGGGCACCGAGTGCCAAATACCTTCATCTTTACAGGCCTGACGTGCTTCTTCTCCTAGAGTCCTCATCTAGATTGAGTAACATAGCATTCATACAAAACACCTCATGTTACGTACATTGGAAACGATAACTCCACTATCTTACTTCTTATAAAACCTATAACCTAACTTACACTCTAGCGATAAAAGTACGACCATTGAACGCTAACTGTAACGAGGACATTATAGCGGGCAAATGGTCTAGGAAATTAGGTATCAGGCACAGAAGGTCTGCTCGAACCCAATATGTATTGAAGGATTTTTGCATATACATTAAAATTATTCTTCATTTATTGAGAACGTGATTCGAAGATCGTTTTAAAAGATAAAGTAACAAAAGTCATGTCATAGATCCATTTATAAAGTGGAAAAATTGAAAAATCAGCGAGATGGAATGTTACTTTTATTTATTTTATACCTCTTTTTAAATATGAATCAACCTCACCTCAAAGTAACTGAGATATGACCTAGAATATTGTAATTTATCAAAATTAAGAAAATATCTGTGGGTATATGAAACAATTAATAAAAAAAAGGATAGTTGACATTATGTATGTACATGATACCCCCAAAAACAATATCTTTTGGAATTGTCGTCCTGATTATATTATTTTCACTGTTTACTCGAAAAGTATTTTGATGTTTGGCTAGTTACAACTTACTATCGGGGACATGATGGGACATTTAACATATTTATAAGATTTATCTTTACAATACAATGAAATTATCTATTATTAGTCATATGTATTTACTAAAAAAACATGTTACATCACGAATCGAATCATGATTCGAAGCCCATATCCTTGATTGAGAGAATAAAGTTCTCTAATCAATTTAAACAAAATAACACTTTACACGTGTAAATTTCAAATGCTTTGTATGAAAATTGCACTATAAATCTATGTCAATCTATTTATACATGAATTAAATGTAATGAGCCTTTAGTTGGCGGGAATTATTAATGTTAGTTCATGAATATCTATCAAAATAATATCACACTTCAGCGATCAGTGGCAGCGCGCGTGATACACCCGCCGCCCACCGCGAGCTTTTTTGAGTACCCGCTGAGTTATCATTGTCGCCGATACCCACGCCGTGGATGGTTTCATGCACACTCACGCAAGAAGAATTCAGAGATGGTTCCATTCTTAAATTGGATACAGCCTACATACTAACGAATGATCAGTTTGTAACTGGATACCGTTTTAAATGCTCTCCTCATGCGTCGTTCATCGAATACTTCAGAACAAACGGGTTATTGTACTAAATACACTTCTGAACCGACAATTACTGAAGATTTTAGAGTGAAAAACTGCTTGCAAGATAATCCGGTAGACCAGAAAAGTTTGGTTTAAGAATCTCAATATTGATTTAACAATCAAATTAAGTTTGTCAGTTGCGAGCGTGTTTTTAGAAAGATTCCCCTTCGTAGACATTTTCCGATTGTCTTTTTAAGTTGTCGTTGTACGAATGGATCTATTTATATTCTGCGACATTATATGTACTTAGGAATGCTTCGTACACAAAATTTTCTCAATTATCTGTTTTTTTCTTTCTTTTTTATTATAGACCCTTATATATTTCTATTATATATTTAGTAATACTAAAATTCTTGTACGCAAATCTCTTGTTTAGTGTTTCTTTTATTCAGATTATTCCTTAAATCGAAACTTAGAATCATTGTACCTATTCCCGGTATAAGCAAAAAAACTCCATTAGTGAAACGAGGTATAGTAAAAAGCTCTACTAATAATATTTCCAATAATATTATCTCTATCTCTGTCTAATAACAATATCTTTAATAGTACATTTCCAAATGTACTATTTAGAAACTGGTTTAATTAAAAGTATTGTTTATGAATTCGTATAAGTCAAGTTTTGCTTCTATTCAGATCAGCGCAGTCGCGATGACTTTATTTGTTTGCGCCATTCGTTAAAAGTTTAGAAGTTATCGATGCAAAAATAAATACGATTTCTGACTATATTCTTTATGTAAGGACTTTATTGTTTGTACCAGCTACTTAAAGAAAAGCTTGAAACTATTAACTACTTCATTGATACCTCTGTTAATGCCCCTTTTGCTGGTAGGTAATTAGCTCTTGCCTCATATTTTAACCTATTCTTTAATTTTGACTATTTATCATCTCTATCTTCGACAGAACCATTGTGTACTCTACAAATTTTCTTTTGCATATACCTACTCCTATTTCTATCAACGCTCCGAGTTGAAACAACGTAGTGATACACTATAATATGTTAAGCTCTGGAGGCACATTCTTGCCCAAATGTAGGACGCTGCTAAAAAGTTATTTGATACATTAAAAAACACATTTTATGCCTGTACATCCCCGAAGGGATAGGCAGCAGAGCATAATATTCTCGTGTTTCACCTATTTCTTCTTCTCACACAGCAGTCGCACTTGCAACCACTGGACTAAAAAGGCAATCGTTAAAAAGCTGTTGATATATGTAAATGGTTATATTAAAAAGCTGTTAAAAGCTCTTGAAGGAAACGATATTCTTTGTTCTATATTGTTCACAACGTTTTCAGTACAACTACGATACGACTCTACTACGTTACGGTGAATATTTAAAGTAGCGCTAAAATCACGCCAGTGGACACGTGGCATGCGTGAGCCACTTTAGGCAAAGTGTTGAGATCGCCGCGTTGCGTCTGCGTTACAACAGAGTTAGTCACGGGCGAACTCGTACATGTATATTGTAAACAAATTTCTTAATCCATTGGGCGTTCATAAACGCATGCGGCGTAGCAACCGCCCGTTCCGCTGTTATAATGATTTATTTATATCTCACACCATATTTTCTGTACTTACTGTTTTCGCACTTACCACAACATTTAATAACACTACACAGGTATAGTACATGTTAAGAATGAACACAGTTATTGGTTCACTAATCAAATGTTGAAGAAATATAACAACGGTGGGTAGTGGAGTGTAATACTCCTATGATTCACCTGTTATGTTATAAGTCCTACATAATAAAGAATGCGCGCATTGCCATAACCGGG
The DNA here is from genome assembly GCA_018245755.1 of Parelbella macleannani. Taxonomy (NCBI): domain Eukaryota; kingdom Metazoa; phylum Arthropoda; class Insecta; order Lepidoptera; family Hesperiidae; genus Parelbella; species Parelbella macleannani. The sequence continues at coordinate 5,420 of DWEE01000380.1, read as the reverse complement.
TATAAATCTAGACTCGGAGTTAGGAAGAAATTTCAAGTAAAAAAACCCAATAACATTTCGTAATGCGGGTATCAAACCCAAAACCTTTTGCTTTGGCAGTCGCGCTAGCAAGCACTAGAGCAACGAGGCAATGAATTATATTAATCAAACGTTGAAATATTATTTGTAATTTGAAATCATTTGTACGACTTCCCTCATCTCTCGCCGGATCATCGCTTTGTGCCATTCGACCAAACATTCGTCTTCACAACGTAAAGAAAATATATAAAATAAACACAATTTTTTATAGAACTCATAACAAAGCAGCTGTAAACGGAAACGTTTATAACAGTTACTACACTTCGTTGGTTTTGGTTCGTTTCGAAAAGAATTTTTCGAAAGCATGCAATATGTTTATACTATTATATATTTTGTGTAGCTACAAAAACACTAACTTTGTAATCTCTACATTCTTGCCTTTTTATATGAAGAGAGCAGCAAAAAAGCAAGCAGCAATGTAGGAATGTGGCAAGGAATGTAGGAATAGGACTATAAGTGTTAGTACGTTCTGTTCACATAAGTTGGCAATAAAACGATTACATTGTATCAAACGGTAACACGACTGTTACCCTGCCATATGACTGTTAATGAGTCCAGTTAGTACTATGTTACGGGCGCTTTAACTAGTAATAGCTAGTACTCGCCCTTTTCGTAGGTTTTAAATATAGAGTTAATACTTCTGAGGAAAGACCTTATATAAATCACTTTGCAAAAACACGAAATTGTTGTACCAAAAATTTTTTTTTGTTTGTAGAGGTACCGCGGTGATACTTTCTCTAGCAAATATATGTACCTGTTCTATGAAGTTGGAAAGTTTTAAATATAGATACCAATACTGTAACTATAAAATATCAACACTATCAATCAAGACTTTTCTAATTCTACATTTATTTGTTTGAAACTGTGCACACACGGTTCATTAATTAAAAGAAAAATAGCTCAGACGGTCCCGTTTGTTCAACACAGACAGATGATATTTATACGACGAAAAAAAAGTCCTAATGTAAATTAATTATTACTTATATTTTAACGTCGTGCTACAATTACAAATATACGCAGCGATGACGTCATCGGCGAAAAGCTTCCAGAACGTTGGTATTACAAAAAATTATTTTATAGTGTGTAAAAACAAAACATGATGTTTCTGGTTTTTTCTATGACACTGTGACACTGTGTTGATATATTGAAAAGCGTAAAATGTATGTTCTATCATTAAATGTGTATTGCATTGCTCTTTTATGTTTACATTGTGGAGGTGAGGAAGCGCGTGTGAGATAATGCTATATCAATTACACTTTGAATTGTTTTTAAATTACAATCGCATTAAAAGCATTTAAGACATGCTGTTCTTAGAGAAATTCTGTACTAACGGATGTTTCGTTCATGAACGGTAAGATTTACCCTTTCAAAATTTTACAACGGCAATTACATACTTTTTCCTTGAATATTACGAGTATATGAAGGTCTACACCGAACTTTTTTAATATTAAATAATATTATTATTTAGGAAGACATATTATTTTACCGCTACTAATGTTACTGCTAAAGGCCTGTCGGAGACTAAATGATTCTCATAATTTATTTATCTTATAATAATGTGATATAATTTACTATATTAATGAATTTATACAAAACAACCTCAAATTTCTAAACCACCTATTTGTATGTATGAGGTTTTGACGTCATACGTACATACATACTACTTTGACCTCAAAGAGCTAATAGAATCTTAACATGATTACGATTTAGCCGACCAGACCTTGTTGACGCGTGTCTTAACGGCTTTCATTACTGATTAAAGTTAACAGTTTAAAAGCCGATGTTGGCCATGTCTATATTAAGTTAAGCAAATTGAGTATAACACACTTGTTCTTCATTGTGAAAATTAATAAAAAATACACATCTAACTATGAGAAGAGTGCATAAAAGGTCTAAAAAAAGAATTTTTGTTAATGTATAAATTTTTTTAATTATTATTTAAAATATTTCATAGAAGCTCAACCTCATAATTCAGGGGAACGATGCTGCCAGGCTGCAGGAACCATGCCTCACTGGAACAGTTTAGTTGAAGTTTCTTTTTGAAAATTTGTATTTTTTATTATGACGAAAATGTTTATAACCGTATATATAGTGTAAATTAGGCAATTGATAGAATGTAACCGTTTAAGTATAGAGATAAATGTTAAATAAATTAATAAAATAAACAGAGATCGGTACGAAGGTAGTTTAAAATTCTTGTCTGTACTGTGTCAAAGGAAATAAAATTAAAAATAATATGATTTAATCTGTTTATTAAAACACCCTTCACAGATTCGTCAATAATAGGAAATACACTCAGGGTACGTCACTATTACGCATGATACATATGTACATTATTTTTATAATACATACATATTTACAACATTGTTCGTCTTCTTGTCGCTATCATTTAAATGCATAGTCGTGAACAACATCATAATAAATAAATGTTAGTATTTATATTGTCTAATAAATTAAATTTAACATTATTAAATAAAATTAATGGAAATGTTTACATGACTAGATTGTTTTTTATCTAATAGCTCGCTATTTTATTCACAATGCAAAGATTATAATATATACTATTAGTCAAAAACATTTATTTCCGCTCAATATGGCACTAAGGGAATGTATAATTCTCTTTCTGATTAACGTATACATTTTATATTTATTTACACGTCTACTTATCACACGAAATTTAAGTTACAACACTAAACATTATTAATAATAATTATCACACAGCCATCTGATAAGTTGTCACTCACAAAAATATCAAGCGACTCGAAATTTACCAACTTATCAGACGGTAATACGATTTGACGCTAACTTAAACCATTACTTATAGTTACCTAACTTTGGCAATCCGCCGATCCCTCCCTACGATAATACACTGGAATTTCCGTAATGTTCATTATTGCAATTTCACCTAAAACTTAATGGACACAATTGTTTTAGCACTTAACTCTTTCGTCATTAGCAAAAATTCAATTGCAGTCTTAATAGAACAAATTCCACATTTGAAACGAAGCACGGGAGATGCAGTGCTATTTCCACTCGCTATTGTCTGGCAGTCCATTTATCGTATAGCCTACGAAAGGGACCCAAGTGCTCCAATACTGGCATATCGTTAACGCTGGCGATGTGCTTGGTCCAGCGTGCTAAATCTTCTATTCAGTGACACAATTTTTTGGACCTTCTATATTCGTAGTTCATTTACATTTGCAGTCGATTCGATGTTCACTACAAGATCACCTCCTTACGAAGAAAGTTCTATTCTCTGGTTAACGGTGATTCGGCTGCGGCAGGTATGGAGCTACGTGTGTCTGAAGGTGTTGTGGCCATTAGAAAAGATGGTTGTTCGTTTTGGTGAGCGTGCCGAGGTGGTCGGAGAGCAGGTAGTTGGGGGGCGCGACGCCGAGGAGTGGGAAGCTGGAGGGCTGGCGCAGCAGGCCGCAGCCGCCGGCCCACTTGCCCCCCGCGCTGCTCACCGGCACGCCGCTGCCCACTCCGTTCAACTCCTCGCACAGCTTGTTCGCTGCAGATATAATAAATGTCAATTATAATCACCGCAAGGAGTTATAACTCATAATTATATATTTTATAAGTTTAAATAACAACTATGAAACTTTACATAAAAATATTGTGCTATATTTTTGAAATTTAAAACTGTTTTAAAAATATACCAAAAATAAAACAATGTTCGTTACTGGACAACATAGATTTTGTTCACAAAAGTTTATTGCCCTAAAGTACAAATTAAATAATAGGATTTTTATAAAGTGAACATGTTATCCACGATGTTGAGTGACGCCTTGCGTATCTGGTTTGTGTTTGCAATAAATATTTCATATCAGCGAATATGATTCTTACAATATTCAAGCAACTGTCAGTACCGGTAAACTGTAAAAGTTTATAGTCTATAAACTTTTGCCAGCACTCGTAAAATTATTTGTAAATTATCTTTTGAAAACATAAGTCTGTTTGCATCACAGTTATTTCTGGTTAATTCATATTACGCTGAAGTGGCTAGAGCAGAGCGCAGTCGAAATGTAGATTCAAATCTGGCAGAAATCACATTGCAGCCGAATATGAAATAGAGGCGGTAACGAAATTATGCGCTAATCACCTAATCCTTGCCGCGGCTCCGTTGTTTATTCAGGCCTGAGTGACAATCCCGCGCACAATTAGTGCAAATGAGCCGAAGTGAAAATCTGGCGGGCGGCGCTAATATGATTAACACAGCCACAAGTCCGCCATTACCGAGCCGGCAAAGCCTACCGTGTCCGCAAAACAACGTGCATTTTCTAAACTACTCAATCAAAATTATTTATTATAAATGTAATTGTACACGTACATCACATTGCTATCTAACTCAAATTAAACAAATACTTGAAATTAATATAAGGTTTGTAGAAATAGGTAGGTTTTTACGGGTAGGTAAAAATTTTCATTGTGTAACGAAATATCTTACAAGATAAGTGGAATATAAAAAAAAGGAAAAACTAACATATTTACATATCTACATACATACAGATAAATAATTAAGAACAGTAATAAATTGATATCGTATATTATTTGTTACAAAGCACTTGAGCAATGTGTTATAATAACTAATACAAATTTCTAAACCTCTCAGCTCTTTTGACTCTTAAAACACTGTCCAAAAAATATAACAATTTGTCACTGTCAAAGAATGTCTTACCGGTCGTGCGGCGGGTGATGATTCTAAACGTATATTTTAAGAGTCCGATTGCAAATTCTAAAAAATAAAAATTCATCCCTGGAAAAATTCTGTGGTACACGTGGGTTGAGAAAATGCAAAAAAAATTGCAGTCATTGAGAACATGACCTGAATTACTTCGCTCTCAGAATTCTTTAGTATTAGTAAAATTATATTGCAGTAAACAGACCTACTTCAATGCAAGAGCTAATTTTACGAATCTATTTGAGGGTAACAAATTTATTTTGTCAGTCTTGTTGTATTCGCCCACGCGTCTTAAAGAACTGAATTGCGTTATCGGCCTGCTATTGGCTGTTTTGTGTGAGTCATCAAGTCATAATTTCACCGATCAAGGTTCACGAAACGGACGAGATTTCAAAATATACACTACCCAAAAATACCTCATGACATAATCTTACAGCAAGAGCATCGAATCATGAGCAAAGTTTCAATCATATTCACTATTATAACAGAGTTATTTGTAGATACATATAACCTAGTATTAGCGATGAAGAACTAAAAATTAATATGAATCGTGGCTACCCTTTCGTATATTTATAAAACACGAGTAAATATCATCAACAACAGTATGTAGATCGTTTAGAAATACATATATTTTCATCAGAAGCGTCGCGCCGCTGAT